>JAULCB010203090.1:0-14817 GCA_032358575.1 Dendronotus rufus
CCATTTAAGACTTAGCATGGAGCTGGGTGCCGACACTGCTAACGCGGTATAAGGCAATGGATAACAAACAAACAAACTATTATTATTACTATTATTACTACTATTATTATTATTATTATTATTATTATTATTATTACTATTATTATTATTATTATTACTATTATTATTACTATTATTATTATTACTATTATTATTATTATTATTACTATTATTATTATTATTATTACTATTATTTTTATTATTATTACTATTATTATTACTATTATTACTATTATTATTATTATTACTATTATTATTATTACTATTATTATTATTACTATTATTATTATTATTACTATTATTATTACTATTACTATTATTATTATTATTACTATTATTATTATTATTACTATTATTATTATATAAGGATTTTTACAGATCAATAATAATAGTAATAATGATGATAATTTTGTATACTCTATTTAATCCTCCTGAAGGAATTTGCGTTCTACCGACAAGACATGTAGTGTGACAAATACGGGGGAGGGGGGGGGAAAGACAATTACCACACGATAACCTGTAATAGAGTAGAAAACATAGCGGTGTATACAATCCAAGGAACACTACAACACAAGGTTGTGGCGAAACAATCCTTATTTTCTACATCTGCATCTCTATCTAATGCACTCTCTCTGAGAAAAGACAAGAAGACCCCACTTTGCCCATACTCACAATGACTGACTGCATGCCGGGTTTAATTTGGCGTAGCACCACGTTCTTGGAGAAGCCCGTCGCCTGTGGTTGACCTCCAGACGACCTTGGGATGACCGTCTGGCCTGCGGGGAGCACGATCTGTCGGGGGGTGGCGGTGGAGGAGGGGATGAGGGTGGGGCCTCCGGACTGGGGGGCCATGGTGGTTCGAATCACGTGGTTCACCGAGCCCCCGGCGTTGATGAGGTGGGTACCCATGATGGGCTGGCTCAAACTCAGCGACTGCAAAAACATCAAAAATACACACACACCGTTATTAAAAGTTACTAAAATACAAACACTGTTATTCAAAGTTACATAGATACCAGAGACACAAATGCTGTCCTACATGGCACTTTTTCCTCAAAGTTCAAAAAAGGTAAATGTTACGGATGGAGAATGCAGCTCCACTTGAGGCTAGAAACTACATAAGGGAAAAGCTGGTAGAAGAACTAGATAAGGGTGGGGGTGGGGGGGGGGGGGAGACAGGTCTGCAGTGTGTGTGTGTGTGGTCAAGTCTTCTTCTTACCTGTGGGAATTGCTGTAACTGGTTGGTGATCAGCACACGCTTCCCTTCCGCCGTCTGGGGAATGGACACACAAATATATTATCAACAGATAAAGACGCTGGTCAATATAGTCTGTGTCTCCGTAAACATAAGGGTTGACAATAGACTTTATAACGTCATTCCTATAGATATCCTCAGTTACCAAACTGCAAATGAATTATCAAAACTATAATATAATTACATTTGTTGGGTTTCTTACCATGCCATTGCACTGTTAAGAGCACATTGGTCATGGCAAAAAGTTATTCACAATCAATGCGACATCCCATATTTCTATGTAAGACAAGATAGAGTTACCTTGTGGTGTGTAAGGCAAGGTTACCTGTATGGTGTGTAAGATTATCTCTAAATATGTTTTTAATGTATGTATAATATGGTTATTGATTTTAATCCAGCGCGTTTTGTTTTTATTTTCTATCTTGTAATGCTTTTCAATGTACACATAGTTAATTCTTAATTTATTAAGTCTTATTTGGAGTGGGTTATTGGGGGATGTTATTGTGAAGCGCCTTGAGGCCTCGGCGAAAGGCGCCGTACAAACTAACTCATTATTATTATAAATCTGATTATCAATATTATTAATATCTTAGCCTGCAGTGTAGGTTCTCTCATTGTCACATCTAAATGAGAGGCAACACTAAGCAGGCGACGTAAAAAGTTGTTTGGTTAGCAGCTGATTAATGCATCCAGTGTATTGCTCATAGCGCCATTCAAGGACGGACACAGTGGGTTGATCGCCTGTTTGCCGTAGTTCCTGATCCATAGTATTTCCCAGCTCTGTGTTTTGTCAAAGGTGGTTATGGGGTATCTACCTCATTCACCATTTAAGACTTGGCATGGAGCTGGGTGCCGGCACTTCTAACGCAGTATAAGGCATTGGATAACAAAACAAAACATTATTATTATCATCAATATCATTAAGACTAGTTTACCTGTATGATGGCCTGCTGTCCACTGCCGTCCTGTTGGATGACGTGAGGGCCAAAGTTGACGTTGACTACCTTGGGGTTCTCTATGTGGACGGAGCCCTGGCCAAACATGCCCTGGTTCTGGTTGCTGTAGATGGTCTGACCGGTGGTCGGCTGGAGCAGTGTCTGGAGGGGCACGTTGTTGGACAGCTGCTGCATCTACACACACACACACACAGACAGGCAGGCAAACATTACAATTATATATTACACACATTGGTGGTGGTATGGAGGTGGTGTGGAGGTGATTACAACAAAATTATTAACAAATAAATACAAATTTTACTCTTCTTCTCTTTTTCCTTATTGTCCTTTTACAACACAGCTTCCATGGCGTGCTAGAATTTCTTAGAATCAATAAATGTTGACAAGCAGGTGATCAGCCTACCACGTAAGTGAACAATAACATGATACATAATTAAATGATAAGCATTTATATGCATTTACAATTGATAGGACTCTGCTGTAAACCAAAACCTCTCTATCTTCCCCCACCAGTTAAGAAGACAGTACTGGAGGAGGCGAGTTGGCCGAGTGGTTAAGGCATTCCACTGAGACCCGAATAACACGGGTTCGAGTCCCGCTTCGGCACTTGGTATTTTTCCTTGGGCAAGAAACTTAACTCTTATTGCCTATCTAGCGGCGCTGCTCTGCGGCTGATGCGCGGGTTATTCCGGTCTTATTTCGGAATTGAACCCAAAATGACAATGAGCCCATTGGGACAATAAAGGCAATACATTTTTTTAGTTTTTGGGGAGAGAAGCCCAGACTTACCGTAGCCATGGGAAAGGACGGAGCGATCTGCACCAGCTTGGCGCTGCCCTGGGTCACCTGCTGCTGTTGCTGCTGTTGTTGATTGGCGGACAGCACGTTCTGCAGACTCCCCACGGTGGTAAACTGTTGTTGGGGCTGCGCCACGACCGAGGGATTGAGGTAAGCCACTGAGGCGATACTACTGACCGCGTTGGCTTGTTGCGGCTGCTGGACGATGCTACTGCTGTTGTTATTGGTGGGGATGGACGCTTGGACATAGGTGGGGATGCTGTGTCAACGTAGACAGGATAGGAGAGGGGGTTACAGGTTACACAGGGTGGAAATGAAATGGCATATCAAAAAATTATCTAAAACTAAAACATGTAACAACATCCCGATGAAAATAGTGAAGTAAAGTGGAAATAAAAACTACTGTCTTTTTCAGTCCACTTGGATGGTAAAAAAATATAAAAGACGTACAAGCTGGGTACAAAGAGAATAACTAGGGATGTACATGGCGAATTGAGGAGAGCACATAGACGTATTTTAAGGAATGCAGTGTTTTGGAAACGGTAAGACAATAGTTTGCGGTGTAAGACTAGAATCGCATAATAAAACAAAAAGAAAATTACGTGGGGGTTGGAGTACAATTCAGCAAAAACAAACTCACTTTATCAAAGTATCCGGCTGGCCTTCCGTCTGTTGCGATAGCCTGAAAGAATGAGAGAAACTTTTTGACATCGAGACCAAGAATTACCTGATTGGAGAATGACACTCTAATAAATACACTCCAGTCCACTTATATCGACATCTCATCATAGCAAAAGACCTGAAATTGGCTCAATCTATCAGTAGTAAACATTTCCTTGTTATTATCAACAGGTTTCATGGCATTTTCTTTCATATCAACAACTCATGTGTTAATATTTTAACCTGAAAAGTGGCCAATCCATGCCTGTGTTGCTTTTATAATATCAGATTACAGTGACATGCTGTAAAGCGTTGTTGTTAGGTTATCTAGCAGTAGAAGAAATATATTTGATAGTTTTACTTGGTTTGAGAGTGATAGTGAAGATTTATTTTGATATCAACTGTGATCAGGCGATGTCAACATAACCGGACTGGACTAGAAATATGAATGAAGAACAAAAATTATATCAATTATTTGTTATAGATTCCTCGTACATTGTACAATAAATTGTTGAACAAACAAATGGTTCCATGTAAGTCATGTGGCCGTCCCAGTTGGATATCCGTCGGCTGGGTCAGAGGTCTTTGTTCGAGTCCCATGGTAGTCGGACTATAAAACAGAGACTCAATTCACAGGCGGTATGGGGACAGTAACGAGGCTTTAGGTGTCACCAGGTACACAGTAGATAGGTAACGGGTAACAGGTACAGTACTGAAATAAACCCAACTTGTGATAAAACAGACGACGCAAGACCAAACCCTTGCATGCCTAAATTCATAACCGACCAGGGGTGTAGGAAATGGCAAATAAGAAAGTTGTCAGAAACATTTCATATCCCGAAGAAAATTGAAAATAGCAATGTGGAAACAAAACTAATGGCTTTTCAGTCCACCTGGATAGCAAATAATAAGTCTGAAATCCGACAATTGGCTGAACAAAGATTTACAGGCCTGACAACCAGACAACCAAACCAACTCACTGAATCTGCAAATGGGTGTTGGCGTTGGCCTGTTGTGAGGCCGCAGATTGCAGCGACGGAGGCCGCAGTACCGGGTCAGACCCGTTGTCACTGCCGTCACTGGATCCTGGCAGGATGTCCGCGTGGATGCTATCCAGAAACTCATCGCCCCAGGATGACTATAAGGAAAATACAGAAAATAAAATAAAGGCTAGCCTTAAAGACAAGATGAAACATGGACTTTATTCTCTAAAAAGGTCCCTAATTTAGTGGTATGAGGCTAAAACACTTGCATAATATATCCGTATATTCGTAGAAGTAGTCATACCCTTAATGGAACACATAATTTTGAAAATTGGTGGATATACCAAGTGTGATTGTGATCTGAGAACAGTATCCAGTTTTTACCCATAAATACCAAATATTACACATCTTGTAAGAGCACAGGTTTTTCTAAAAACTAGAAAGTTAGGAAAGCACTGATTGAATAGTAGTAGATCTAGCAAGTAAAAGACGAAGCCAGCTCCTGCAGGGGTACACCACTCTTAAATAACCCCTGAACCCAGACAGCAGTACGACCAGTAATGAATGCCTACAAGGCACCACCTACCATTGGATCGGACGCGTCCTGTGACCTACATAGACAAGAAGAAAAAGGTAAACAAACAATTAAAGATTTTATTTCATGGCGCTTAAGATTAAAAATAGGTATTTCTTGTCATCCTTCATTCATCAAACTCTCTAGACTAGGACAAGACAAAATTTAGAGAAAAAATACAAAGAAAGAAAATATCTGTGAATTTGACAAAATATATTTGCAGCACTGCATTACAAGTAAAAAGAAATACAATGAATTCATCTTAAATCTATTTGAATTTGAAGGAAGAAGAATGACTACGTAAGAAAGAAAAAAATAGAAGAAACAAGACAACAAAAATGTAATTGTTAAAACAAAGAAAACAATAGAATTTACTTCTATCAACAACTGCATCACAGTTGTACAAAGGAAGTTCAAGTTCATATCTTATCATTATTATGTGTGGGAGAATCAACTTACTTAAAGTCAGCAGATGAAAATGTGAAACCTGATCCATCACTCTCCATTTTAGAAGCTCAGTCTGGAGATCAACAACAAGTTTGCTTTACAAATAAGGGTTAAGACAATATAGATTTTCCAACAATATATAAACCCTGGCAATGGATGAATTTATTTCTGATCAGCAGATTATTGGACAAACCGCAAACCACTGACATTAGACTAACTACAAATTGGAAAACCAGGAATATGATTATGATATATGCAATCTTTTTCTATAATTTATGCTTCCTCTTTATTTACTTACGCACACTTATTATTTCCATAATATAACACAAGACTTGCAGAGAATGAGGAAAACCTACACAAACACTTACAAATGCTGTCAAAAACAACAGCAAAACAACAATGGGTTTGGAAATGAATGTATCAAAAACGAAGGTAATTCATGGCAAAGATAACAATTGATAGAGGAAAGAATTGGAACTGGTCAAATCCTTCAAATACTTGAACTTGAGGCAGCACATCACAAATAACAGAAAGTGTGAAAATGAAGTGAAGACCAGGATAGTCATAGCAAAGTCAAGGTTTGGTCAACTGAAAAATATTTTAACATCCAAACAGACACAATCACAGCCGGCAACAAGAATCAGAATATTACAATGCTATGTGCATTCAATACTCCTCTACGGATCAGACTGTACATTTATAGAAAAGAATAGACAATAGACAAATTGTGGACATTCCGTCGCATAGTAAAAATCAGCTGGACCAGAAAGAAAAACTAAATAAAGAAGTTTGCGATATTCTGGAATTGAAGCTAAACTTGCTAAAGACCATCCAAGCAAAAAAATCAAAATATTATGGACATACGAAACGCCACACGTCAATCCAAAAACATCTTCTGGAGGGTAGAGTAGAAGGGAAAAGATTAAGGGGCCGTCCATTGCGATCGTAGCTGGAAGATGTGAAAGGATGGACAAGTCTCTCTGCAGCTGAGTGCAGCACAAAGGCAAGACCGAGATGAATGACGGACCATTTCACGTCGACCTCTCCCTATGAGATGACACTCTATTATCATATTGATAAATAATGCATGGCATTTTTAAAGCACATTTCAACATATGATAGGTACTCAAAATGCACGGTATATATAAGTAAAAACAATAACAGGAATAAAATAAATACATGTTCATTCACAGGGACTAAATCAAGAAAGTAATGAATGTATACACAATGCAAAATAAAATTATTTGTTGTGCGGCCAGCTCTTATCATGTAGAAGAACTCATACACACGCAAGTACACACACAAACATTCAGTCACTGACACTGATGTGTATCATACAAACACACATGTAGGGGCCTATACCTAATGGTCATCATTTATAACTGGACTTGCCAAACTCTGTGATGAAAGCTATTTTCTAAATTAAACTTTAAAATCTGATACAACAACATTCTTTTCGGCATCAACATTTCGAAAAGAATACAACAAAGACAAAATGTCAAATCTTACTTCTTTCTTTCTTGATCAATTTACCTTTTGTACCTTTCAGTGTTAGGTTTAAGCATCATAAACGAACACAATTCCAATTTCTAATTCTATAGCATAGAATAGCTCTATTCATAGCTTAAGGCGACAATATCTAATACATACACTCATCATTATGCAATCCAACTACATTATTTGCATTAATAAAAGTGAAAGCTTACCTCAGCATCTAAACTCCTTCAGAAAAGATAAATCCGTATTGACACTACAAAGAATGAGGAACACAACACATAAAAATCCCATTAGTAGTCCTCTCCTGATGGATTTTAAACTCAATGAAATTTGACCACGGGTCCATTGTTTTCTACACGTCTGTCTGTATACCTGCAGCCCATAGCCTATATCTGGGGAAAGACCAAAATATAGACAAAAATGTAAAAACTACAGAAAATCCAAAACATTCATTCATCTGAACATCCTAAATTGATATCTTTAAAGGAATAATTCTTCTGAAAGAAGAACAAACGTCTCTAGATAGTATTTTCAAGAAGAAGATGAAGACGTGGTGAGTTATTGCTATATTGACGTGACATGTGTGTAGTCAGTTCGCATGAAATATTTAGAGATCAAATTATATCCAGACATGTACTCTTCCTAGTTTGCTATCTTAGAAGGGAAAAATAAAGGTAGGGGGGGGGGGGTAAAAGAAAATGGTTATCATGCTGTGTAGACCTCGGAATCTTTAGAGAATCTACAAAAAAAACAGAGAAACTAGAGATGCCAAAAGGATTGGCCTACAATATAGACTGGAATTTGACAGATTCAAAAGTATCCTTACAAAATCTAAACTGAGAAAATAGATAAGAGTTTAGATGGATGTTTATCATAGAATTCCAAATTTCTTTAGTCTTATCTAAGGTGGACACATTGATTTCTGGTCAGAGGTTCCAAACAACCATTGTGATTGTGTCATTCATTGTGTCCCATCCAAATGATCATTACACAATCTCTAAGATAGATATTGAAACTATTCTGTCAAGGATCTTAGGTCAAATTACTTTTCAAAATAGATAAAAACAAGTTGATCCAGATATGGTGCCATGAAGACTGTCCTCAATGGGATTGTCAATGGCTCGAGAATAGCACAGTCCTTAGCTAACCGGGTCAATGGTTTGAAAAGGGGGGAAGAGCCCAGTCGTATTTGGGGCAGCTAATTCAATATTTCAAAAAGATTAAAACCAGTTGACATTATCTTCAGACGATGAAACGGGTTGAAAATATGTTCTAATCATCTTTTAACAGCTATCAGAGATGAATAAGAAAGATTGAATAAGACATTCTGTTTTAATTCGACATGGACACGAACATAAATAATACATTTTTCAGTCGTTTTTCGCGATTTTGAAAGTCTAAATTTAGGTCCGTGATTGGCCTGACAAAAAAATAACAAACGTACTAAGGACGTTATTTCTTGCATAAAACATGTAAAAATATATGATAAAATGTTATGAAATAACTTACAATGACAAGTGACATCATACTAAATGTAAACAAACAGTTATCAATCCACAATTTCGAGGGTGACTCCTCCACAATCAAGAAAAAATATGAATCAATCATCAATGTGTAATGTGTAACTACGGGGATTTCATTTACGAATTCAAGGGCAATGATGTCCTTTGACCTTTGACCTAAAAGAACTCTCCTGCACTGTTGCCACCGTCTAATGTCTAATAATCACGTACTCCATACCTAGTATAGACCTTCCACAGATTGCAACCTATCTATAATATTATTGTTGTATGTACTTAGATCATAATTTCATCTACTTGCTGTTGAAAATATAGGACCTATTATGTGTGTCTTCCCCACCGATGCACGCTGTATCACCAAAAATATCACCATATCTAAAAATAGCTATAACAAGGTGCGATGGGAGCGGGAAATAAGGAATAAATAATATCAGCGTTTCTCCTCCCCCACGTTCAGTTTCATACCTAGCAAGCTAAGGACTAAGGACGTCTATTTTTTATTCAAACCAAATTCTATTATTTTTAATTTCTCAAATTCATGCAATTTCATTTCCGAATCAGTTCTCCCAACCCAGGTAACAAAACACAACTATCGACACGCCGACATAGCGCCCGCACCGCACATGCACAGACATACAACACAATAGAACAATCACACACAACATACAGGCAAATGAGCTTTTTCCCGAGAACCGCCAGGGATTGGAACAAATTACCAGATGACATAGTGTCGGCATCCAACCACGAACAATTCCAGTATTTGTTGAGCGCACATAACACAGCGCAGCGTTTATCGCCAGCTTGATGGCGTTGGCTGCAAAGAAGAAGAAGAAGAAGAAGAATCCTCCCTCCCACACCTCTCAATGTTATAATCAAAGAGAATAATAAATAAAGATAAATGAGAGCATTCATATAGCGCTTATCCACGGTCATCACCATACTCTAAGCGCTTCACAATGACACATTTATCCCTGGCGAAACATGTAACACACCAGACGAGACATGCAGCCTGTTAGGCGCCTATACAATTTTTCGGACAAAGACAATGCCAGGGTAGATAGGTAGGAATATTATTATGTCGTGAGGTTGTGTGTGCGTGTGTTCGGCAAATATTATGATCTGTACTATGAAGTATTGTGACTAGATAACACATTTCCTTAATGTACAATAAAGAAGAGCCCTGTTACTGTTAGGTCCTCACATTTCTACATATTATAAATGAGAGGCAACACTAAGGCAAAAGGTGTGTGGTTAGCAGCTAAATAATGCGTCCTGTGTATTAATCATAACGCCATTCAAGGACTGGCATAGTGGGCTGATCACCTGCTTGTCGTAGTTCCTGATCCATAGTATTTCCTAGCTCTGTGTTTTCTCAAAGGTGGTTATTAGGGGATCTACATATGGAGCTAGCTGGGTGCCGACACAGCTAACGAGGTATAAGGCATAGGACAACAAAACAATAGAATAATGAATCATTATGATCATTATGATCATTATTATCATTATCATTAGATTGAGCGCGGTAACATAACATAACATACCATAAGTGTTTTTCTATAGCGCTTTTCACCGAGGCCTCAAAGCGCTTTACATGGACAACATAATAAACAATGACGGGTCATCACCAAAACAGAATAAAATATATTGCATTTATTTTCCTAACTACGGTATTTCTTGAAAAGGTGTGTCTTCAACTGTTTCCTGAAAACTGTCGCACTTGCGAAGGACCTAACACTATTTGGCAAACTGTTCCAAGTCACAGGGCCAATCAATATGACTGAATGCCCTGTCTAGGGTAGTACAGCTCCTCTATCCCTCAATGCTTGCAAGTAATACGATGTGGTGTTGTCGAGGCAGGCACGGGGTTGATCCTCCACATCTAGATATATCGATGCTCGGTAGGGGCCATAGTTTTCCCACAGTGGTGTCAGCAGTAGGCAGTATCAGCCTAGTGATTGGTGGGTCAGGTAGCGAATCCTGACTGAGCCTGTCGTTGAGTCCTTAGGAAAGAATCGTTTCACATCTTTGCTCATCGCACCAGATGTCTCTGAATACACGACATGCCAATGACGATTACGCTGATGATCCTCTCTCAGAATAATAATAGACGAGAGCGGTCTAAGTCTAAATGAAGGAAACCGACTGCTTCACAAGAGAGGCAATGCGTTGTAAGGCCACCCTACTCACAGTCAATAATATTATGGATCTCTACAAACACAATTTCATCATTTATCCAGAATACCGTATATTGTTGAGGCCTCAAATGACTATGGAATCACTTCACTTTTTACTTTTGCTATAATTATAAAGGTCAAGGTTCAAAGGTCCTAATGATTGTTTGTACTCGCCCTCGGCCTTTGATTCTTGTTTCAAGTTCTCAGCCAAGTGTTTATGCACCTCTATCTGGAGTGTTTACCTCTTACCTATGTATAGATAAAGTGGTATCTGAGGCATGAACTATTATTTTTAAAATATAATTGTTCAGCTTTAACTCATTTTTATTAAAGAGAAACGAAATGAGAAGAGGATTTGTGTAATAAGTTCTCTCGTTGCGAGGAAATCAAGCAGTGCAGTCACAGACAGTCACCACTGTGTCACTCTGTCGTCATACAATCATTGTAAGCTTATCAGGCTGAGAAACAATTTCGGTTCATGTTCTATTATATTAGACACACTGCTACAAGTACACTGGCTAGTGGGAGCGTTTTGCAAAGCTTGTTTTCACAATTCCTAGTATTTTGTTGGTGGTGGTGTGTCAAACCGAAGTGTCCAACAAGTGCAAGGTAAGGCTAAGGCAATGACCATTGCATTTTGTAAATTGTGGAAAGAATAAAATGTTAATGTTTATATTCTATTCTAGGTCTAAGATATTTATCTATAGACCGTCTAACTTGTTGTCAAGCTTGAATGGTTATCTAGTCAAAATATTATGATAGTGGTAATACAACAGTGCAGCTCTTATTCGTCAACGTTTACAGGAGATAAAAAGTTAGACAAACATGTCATAAAAGTGTAACTTTAGCTCCGTAGTGCCTGTCCCATCTATTCTTTCAATCATGATCTTCCCCTGGAGTCACTTTCTCTGAATCATTTTTAAGTTGAGCACAATCAAAAGCAGAAAGTGGTGAGTGTTAGCGTAAGGGCCTATATAATATATTCAGTCTAGTCTAGCCTGAGCCAGTGGAGCCGATCAAAGTCAAATGGCCAGTTACGACTTTCCATCTCCTCCCTCCCATCCTTCCCCCCCCCCCCTCCTCTGTCAGATGTTCTAATCAGGATTCACACCTGTGACCCGTCGATCTCGATGGTTATCATTGTTTTATATTGTTTCCTTCCATCCAGATGGCTGCAGACAAAAACGTGAGGCAGCTTTTACCCCTGGCGTGTGTCGTCAAGCTGAAATGGCAAAACTCTATGTCTGAAAACTCCGCCTCTGGAACCGTTGTGGATCCACATCAAAGTCTAGTGATCTCCCACGGTTCCATCCTCTCGGAATTCATTGCAACCAATCAAACATTGTTATCTAAAGTCAAGAATGGACAAACAATAAAACCTCATGATATTCCTGGAACTAATTTTAGTCTCCTACTCAGTAACCAAACGCTGTCATCAAAAAAGTCCTATAAGCAAAACAATCCTGATATCCCTCTCATCACTCGTGTTTCTTCCTCCGCCGATTCCAAGAATTCCAATCCGTCCGACGGCTTCACGGAAGTGAAATGCCGCTTCGTCATGGCATTTCGAAATGAGGATTTCCACCAAACATTGCTGAGCTTAATGCCTGAGGATGAGTGGAAGTTTACGGACAATTCTTCACACGATGAAAGTAACATCGGTAAACAAAGCAATGAGAAGGACCCGGTTGATAATGATTTAGCATATCAACTGTTGAGCTATTTTCTCTTGTTTGATTTCAGTTTTTCAAATTCAAAAATTCCTACGCACTCAATGAACGCCTTGAATTCGTCGCAGAAATACCACAAGTGTCGTGTCGGTGACACTGCGGAGATTGTGGCGACTTCATTCGCTGCTGTTTGCCCATCTGTGTTTTTCAATGGATATAGTCGTGGAGTGATCAGTAACGTTAGCGGTAAAAATGACTGCTGGATCGTCACTGATGCCCGCTGCATCCCTGGCAGTGAAGGGGGGCCGATGTTTGCGAAGACAAAACCAACAGATGATGTCAGGTAACGTTGACAAAAATGGAAAACTATTACTATTTGGGATAAGAGTTAAGAAGACGGTGGAAATAACCCATGCCTTTTTTTTAATTCAAAGTTTCAAAGTCTTGATGTCTTGATATTTCGATGTCTTGATCTCTTGATGTCTTCATGTCTTCATGTTCATGTCTCTGTTGCAGCTACCCGAGTGGTGTCATTGTGTCGTCACTGTGCTGGAAGAGCAACGACTGGATCGGGTTGGCGGTGGTGTGTAGCATGGACAGCGTCCTCAACGCATTGACACAGTGTCTCCCCCAGGACTATGGGGTCACGGCACAGACTTTGAAAGAAAAGTTTGCACTCGCATCCGTCCCGAGTCGTCTCGCTGGTATGTGTCTTTAATGGTGAATGAGGCCTGGATGCCCCAATGCAATATCCACCTTTGACAAAACGTAGATCTAGGAAATACTATGGCAAGCAGGTGATCAGTCCACTATGTTCGTCGTTGAATGGCGCTATGATGAGCAATATACAGGACGCATTACTCAACTGCAAACCACACAAGTTTTATGTTGCCTTAATATTGTCTCTCGGTTATATGTGAAAATGAGAGGACCTAACCAGGCTCTTCTTTATTGTACATTAAGGAAAAGCTTGTAATGATGTACCATTTAGTGTGAAGAAAAGCAAAAACTAATTTTCTTGAGTTTTACGTTTAGAGAACAGCACCGACGATATGTTTGTTTTAAAAATAACTATCTATGTATCCATCCTATAGTTTATACATCGACCTCTTGACCTCCTTCCCCTCCAGACCACCCCCACCCCCAGCAGCTTGAAAGTGTTGTAGGTCAAGGGTCGACGGTCCTCGTCCACTGTGGCCAAACCTGGGGTTCCGGCGTCATTATCGACGCCCACCAGGGAATCGTTCTCACCTGTAGTCACGTCCTACAGGGAGCTGACACAAAAAAAGGTTTGTTACACACAGTGGAAGTCGGATTCAACAAGGTCGTCGGAACTGATGACATGATCTCGTTGTATGCTAACCTTTCGTTATACGCGACGTCGGGTATAAAAAAAAATTGCATACAGGGATTTCAACTAGCCTCGTTGTAGCCGACTTCTCGTTGAATCTGACACCCACTGTATTTCATTTTGATTTGCTTGAATGATCTTCGTCTAGTCCCTAGATGATAGATGCCTGTAATAATATAACACATTTTAATTTCCTCCAAGGATTCATAAACTATATCTTATCATATCTTATCTTTTTAACAAAAATGTAATTTAAATCTTTTTCAGAAATAAATCTTTACTATCTAGATACGACAAAAAGTGTCTGTTTTAGAATTCTTTTAACTTTTAGTGAATGCGTTGATGATATAGACATAGTAGATAGTTTACACACGTTGAACAAACCACCCAACCATCTAACCACCCAACAAACCGACCAACTAGTCGGCCCTTCTCTCATTCCCTTATTTTTTGTATTCTGATCCCCCGCCATACAGTGGCAGTGACGCCCCCTCAGTGTAAATCCCGTTACCCGGCCCAGGTCATCTACAGACAGGCCACCCTCACCACCTGGCCCTATGACTTGGCACTGGTCACGTGTCCCCAGGTGGCAGCACGCTGTCTCAAAGACGGACCCAGCCTAATCCAGGTGGCGCCACCTGTTGTTGGTGGGTGAATTCATGTTAATGTCACTGGTCACTCCTTTCTCGGTATAATATTATTGATCTAGTTGTCGGCTTGTTTTGATATAGTACCTATGCCGTCCCATCAAATACTTCTTTGCTTTGAAATTAAGGTGTGTAGGTGCATGTATGTATCCAAATGAATGAGTGTATGTCTACAAGGTCAAGGTTAGGTAAACAGACAGTTAACAGGCCGTTAACTAGGCCGTTAACTAGGGGTTAACTAGGGGT
>JAULCB010203200.1:2864-14814 GCA_032358575.1 Dendronotus rufus
CATTATTAATATCATCATTATGAATCATATCATTATTATCATTATTAATATCATCATTATGAATCATATCATTATTAATATCATCATTATGAATCATATCATTATTTAATGTCTGTTTCCATCCTCGTCCACTCACCTCTCAACCCCCCTCCCACCCCACCCCACCCCCTTCCCTTCCCCCAGGAACTAATGCGAGTGGCCATCCAAACCAAGGCCCAAATGATTCGCAAGGACCAATACATCAAGGACCTGGAGAAATATATAGACGACCTTTTGATCAGGGTCATCGAGACGACTCCGAAACTCCTCACCAGAAAAGGCCAGCCACTTCCTCCTCAGCATCATCGGCTTTGATTGGTTGTTGATAATGATGTCGTGTCATTATCATTATTATTATTATTATTATTATTATTAGAATTATCATTATTATCATTTTTATCATTATTATTACTTTTCTCATTATGTTTGAAAATAGCTCAGCATTGTTGTACTGGCTAGATGTATTATTAGCTTGCTGCTATGTATGTGAAACATTTTTTTCGTTGACTAGAGTTATTGTTTATCAACATTTTCCAAGATTGTTTTTGTTCGAATTGTTGTTGTTTCATTCTTGAAAGCAATAAAACCATTGTTGTTTTTGTTAACACAACATGCCATGTGAAGATGTCGTTAAGTTAAACATTCCTTTCTAATGAAAATATCCAGAGTATGTGATGATGTATCTTGCTTTATGCTGTTCAATATTTGTTCTCTATTTTCCTTGCTAGGAAAATACAAACTAGTCAAGACATGGATTTGTTTCTATCTCCTTTTAGAATTTTGTATTGATAGTAGGCTACTGTATGCGGAAATATAAACGTGTTCAAGATGAATAGCATGATAGGACTGTCGTTTCATCATTCTTTCGATTTCATATTTTCCCAACCAAGCTCACACTATTTGATAGACAACTATTAACAAATAAATAAATAACATCGTTTTAACTTTAAAGATAGATGTAGTGTAGTTTAGGAGCGATCTTGCTTTGAATTTATGGTTTGGGTTGTTTTTTACTTGATTTTACTTCTTCTTGACATTTATTTCCATTGAACATTTCTTTTTTTGGACATTTACAGAACAGCAAATTCACATCCTATTTAAACTTCAACAATTATTTCTCCATCTCTTACAGTTGAGACGTATAGACTTATTTTCATGACATTAAAAACTCGTACACCATACTACTATGTAACTGCAAGAAGAGCCAGAAAAACATGTAGTTAGTCTGTTTGGTTATTCTATTGCTACTGTTTGTTGTTTAGGAAAGGGTGGCCATTTTGTTTGTTTGGAAGAAGAGCACACACAGGAACACCCTCACACTAAGAAGAGGCAAAGTGTAGTTGAGTTTAAGTAGGTAGTGGTAGACCTTACCGCTAGACACACCCTCCATCCACCTACTGCTACATGTACGTGTATGGATGTATGTAGAGATACCTACAACTAACTACAACACAGTGATAAAACTCTGCATGTTTCAAATGTCAATCAAACACGTAATGATAGTAGTATCTAACTAGTACTAGTCGAGTAGGTAGATGTCTGAATGGTTGTTTGGGGCAGCAAGTATGTAGTTAGAGAAGCAAATGCCAGTCCAGTGTGTCAGTTAAGTGTTAGGTAGGTAGTCAATATTGTTGTAGTTGTAGGTATGTCACTGATATCATGCAATGCTGAGGGAAGAAAATATTCATTGGCTTGGCCAAAAATAACATCCTGAACTTTGAACACCTACATCTGTAACGTTTTCTATTTTGAAACTAAATTCTTTAATCTTACTATTACTACAGTACAGTACTCGAATGATATGATTATAATTGATACATGCAAATGTGTGTGTATGTCAAGTAACAAACATCATTGTTATTGCACAGCTGCTCAAAGTGCAGGATGTATACTATGGTATATTATGGCCCACCAATTTCAATTAGTTGTTATTAGTACTCTTTTATTTTTGAGACGACTTTAGAGATCTATATAAACTCTGAATCTTCCACTTCCACTTTTTTATATGAAATTCCATGAAACTTTACATAGTTTTTAAAATAATAGGACTTACTTTATTATCATAATAATACATGCAAAGTTTATGTAAATTTAAAAACAAGCATTGGAAGTATTGGAGTGAGGTGCTAAACTAAAAGTTCTGTACGTTTTTGGGGAGGCTTAAACTAGAAGAATAGATAATCTCATCCTTTCAGGTTGTGGGAGTTCCTACATAGCATACTGCCATACTGTTCTCATACTGGGGGGCACTTGAAGGCAACTCACTCTTGGATGAGAACAAAATTGGACACATTTCAAACGAGGTTACTCAACTTACTCAACTCCGGACAAAACTGCTGAGTCTGAGTGTGTGTAAGGAGAGCCATACCCAGCAACACCATTGTATTAATTATTGTATTCGTGCCCAGCACCACTGTATTCGTATCTGTATGTAATTGTAATGTTTCATCCAGACCGTAGTGTGTGTCATAACGTTGGTGCATACAACTTGTTTTGTTTTCCATTTGTTTACTTCGCTGTTCATTATTCGTATTCATAGCAAATATAATGTCGACTCGTCCCTCCCCAAATGCTATACCACCATGTCTGTCTAGTCGGTGCTGTGTGAACCAAGAGATGCCATGAGGAAATGTATACCGATATATTATATATATATCTACATAATTCGTATTCGATCATAATATGTTTTCTAGTTCTAGTAAATGCCTGTTCATTTTGGTCAGTCTAACCAATATGCAATTAATCGATTATTATTATTATATCGTATTACTTTTTCTTACTGGGCCTGGTTAGGTACTCTCATTTTTATAATATATAGATGAGAGGCAACACACAAATGTGTGTGGTTAGCAGCTGAGTAATGTGTCCTGTGTATTGCTCACATCCCCATTCAAGGACAGGCACAGTGGGCTGATCACCTGCTTGCCGTAGTTCTTGATCCATAGTATTTCCTAGCCCTGTGTTTTGTCAAAGGTGGCTATTGGGGAATCTTCCTCATTCACCATTTAAGTTTAAGACTGAGCATGGAGCTGGGTGCAGACACTGTGAAAGTGGTATTAGGCATTGGATAACATATCATTTTACTTGTCTGTACATATTTAGAATTCTATTTCTGAAATTATTGTTAGTCTCTACTGAACTAACTTATGCATTTGGTGTGAATCATTATGTAAAAAGGTGCTGTCATGAATTAATTAGAATATCTAATTCATGTTCCATTCAATTTTATATCTGTGTCAACTTGTACAAACTTGTAGGTTAGACTTGATTGAATCCTAAGGAGAAATAAACATGATACTGATACATGGGATGGACTGCATATATATTCTTGTCCCATAGTTATAAAATATTATATGATATATATATATAAAAGTTTATGTGAAATAAATCTTGAATTTTTTTCTTTTCTACTTTGAAGCCGTCGTTGTTCTTGTTTGTTGGTCAAAAACTGTATATTCAAAGACAATTACTAAATACTGTGTGCAGCGGAATTCTTTTCTCTCAACTGTGCATAATGCAAAATGAGATGAAAAAGGAGGAGGGGGGTAAAGAGAGAGAGAGATAGAGAGAAAGAGTTCCCAAATGAATTCAAAGAATAAAAAGATTTGAATACTATTGTATTTCCCAACTCTGTGGTTATTGGGGCATCTACCTCTTTCACCATTTAAGAAGACTTAGCATGGAGCTGGATGCCAACACTGCGAACGCGGTATAAGGCAAAGGATAACAAAACAAAACAAAACAATATCACAGTATTCATACAGACTCACAGACATTATTCAAACCCCCAGCATATCGTAGTGTTGATTCGAAAACCTTGGTGCTCATTTATCTCCCAACAGAGACTACTTCCTTTCACTGCCATATGGACACAATCTTTTTCCAGCCCTATAAAACTGGATATATACCTACTCATTTGCACCTGGGTCAAGTAAGGAAAATTAGTTTCTACCAAATCACAAGATCAATGTGAGCTGCAGCGCGACAAGGCTGCCAGCATGGTTTTGTGTGGGCACAAATTTGTGAACAGGACAGACTGTACTAGGTAATCGACAAATTATCTTGTGTTGCAATAGAAACATGAAAGAAACGTAACAAAATCAAGGTAATATAATCATACAAAATATTTATTCATAAACTTTCCATAGGAGATAATTCAGACATCGGATAAATAATTTTTTTCACTCATAATAATCCGGGTTGGTTAATGGATTGAAAGAAATGTAATTGAAGCTCTAAAACGTGTAAATTTCATCTTTATTCTTCTTTTGATTGGCATTTCCATAAATTATCAAAAAGGCCAAAAGAGAAAAAGAAAAAAAACCAAGTGATTGAAATAGGAATCTCCCCATCCCCCAGACATAACAAAAGGATTAGGTATCTTTCATAGGTGAGACCAATCTCGACAATTTTGAAACTGAAGGGAACGTTTACTTTTTTTTACTAATTTTGGTCATGACGCCTTTTTTTCTCCAAAGCTTCCGACCAATCGATATAATATATAAATAAACACTGATAGAGTAGGAGGAAGATATCACACACTGTCCATAGTTTTGAGTAGGCGGAACAATGCTGCTGCTTCCCGAATGCGACTGAACTCGATACAGAAGGCTTGGACTTCAATGAAGATGTCCTGGTGAAAATGTAGACGAACATTGGATTAATAAAATTCATCAACTGAACAAGCATTATGTCGATATGAAAATATAAATAATTGATATATTATTGACAAGTTTAACTCTTGCTGATACAAACATTTTTCTTTTCATTTCAAATTTCTAACTTCTCTTCAAGTTAAGTCATTCATTGGCACTACAAATTATTTCTATCGATATTCTATCCAGTCACAGAAATAGCCTTCAATACTTGAACTATTCACCGGCAAGATTAAGAATGCTTGGACGCCACAAGCCAGTTGAGCTATCCATGTGGTAACTGATCTGTTTCATACAGAAAACACATTTTAATATATTATTCAAGTTGAAATAATTCATCCACTTACTCTCACGTTGATGGTTTTGTTTCGGATGAGAGACTGTAGAAAGACACAAGTCAATCGAACCAGGCGATTCTGGAAGTAGCGATCTCGATGGGCTTCACACGTGCTGATACAGTTAGAGATGTATAGATGAATAAACTCCGAGGGAAGCTCCACTTGCTGAGAAGAAAGAGGAAATTATTTTTTTTTACAAATGTTGGAAACCTGTACAACTATAACACTCACAGAAACCCAACACACCCACTGAATAACAGTGTAGCACGTAGTCTTCAAATTCATGAATTCCTCAAACTAATTAAATATTTTTAAAAGAATATACTTCTTAATCTTTGAAGACAAGGTGATTGAGTGGTTAAGGCATTGCACTGAGACAAAAACAAAAAAACCAGGTTCGAGTCCCACTTCGTATTTTTCCTTGGGTAAGAAACTAAACTCCTATTGCCTATCTTGCGGCGCTGCTCTGCGGCTGACAAGCGGGTTATTCCGGTCTTGATTCGGAATTCGGAATTGAACCCGAAATGACAATGGGCCCTTTGGGATAATAAAGGCAAATTCTGTCTGTCTGTTTTTATCAATCATCGAATCGCTGATTCGTCAACATCTTGTCCCGACGAGTTTGACAGAGTATGTGTTGCTGCACTGTACATTAGTTAAAAGTAGTAGTACTATACTATCAGGCTAACCTTCTCCACTAAAACGACCACTCCTAAATAGAACAAAAAGAAGAATATACAGCGATGTAAGACTTGATTCGTTACATGATACAAAGTTATACCAAAATGAAATCATACACTTGATGATATTGTGGGAGCCCTTGTACTTGGATAGAAAGTCTTACCGTTGTGAGTCTGTTGACAACTTCCATAGAATGAAGAGACATCTCCATGTTGACCAAGATATGGAAATAACTGAAAGGGGAAGAAAATGGACACAAATTTAATTTCAAACACAAAATTTTCCACCATAACTCGCTTAACGCCTTTTACTGATTTCCACAGATAATGGTCCCAAAGTTAATTTCCCACTGATTTTCTTGATGAAATAACAGTAATCTGGGTTATGCGGTAAAATAACCCAGTATATAACCCCAATAGCAGTAATCTGGGTTATGCGATGAAATAACCCTGTTATATAACCCCAATAACAGCAATCTGGGTTATGCGATGAAATAACCCTGTATATAAACCCAATAACAGTAATCTGGGTTATGCGATGAAATAACCCAGTATATAACCCCAATAACAGTAATCTGGGTTATGCAATGAAATAACCCCAGTATATAACCCCAATAACCGTAATCTGGGTTATGCGATGAAATAACCCCAGTATATAACCCCAATAACAGTAATCTGGGTTATGCAATGAAATAACCCCAGTATATAACCCCAATAACCGTAATCTGGGTTAATCAAGATCTCAGAGATTTATCATTCGGAGTATGTTCAAATAGAATCAAATTACATCAAGTAAGTAACCTTGCCCTAGTAGTCAACCACAAGCACTGCTATTATGAATACAGGGGGGTGTAAATGGCAAATCAAAAAATAATCTGAAACATTTCACAACCCGTTGAAAACAGTAATGTGGATACAAAATCGAATGGCTTCTCAGTCCACTTGGATAGTAAATTAATCTGAAATCAGAGAAAATCTAAAACATGTAGACCATACCCTATGAATAACACAAACTTAACCGTCCCCCCTTCTCCCCCCCAATAACCGACCCATTCCCCATGTCCAATAACCGACCCATTCCTCATGTCCAATACCCGACCCATTCCTCATGTCCAATAACTTACTCTGTGATTTGGGTGGAGCTCATCAGCTTGAGGAGGACGTCTATGGCCACCAACGGGTTCTTCTCCACCAAGTCTGGCAACTGAAAAAATAATTTCAAACGTTGAAGTCGTGGAGAGAAAAAAAAACTGAACTGATATTGATAATCAAATCGCAAATTAAATCAAACCCTGATCAAACTTATCCAAAATTGATAGAAAATAGTCTATAAATCCTGTAACCTCATCAAGAATTTGAGAGAACCACAAACATATTTTGATGACCCTGAGAAATTCACAATAGCCATGATATACCTTATAACAAGTCCTTCAGTTCTTTTGGTCATTTGCAAATTTCCTTTTTGGTAATTTATGGAAAGAATCTAAAGGCCAATAATGGTTCGAATCCCGACCAGGTTTGGTATTGAGTCCTTAGGAAAGACTTGACAAAACTTCCCTTACTTCACCCACAAAATTTCGTAACAAGCCTTCTAGTAGAGTGTACTACTTATAGGACTAGGACAACCAGCAGTTGAGGGTTCCTTATAAGTTCAAAATGGACTTTTCATAAACATTAAGTGTGTAATCACCTTGGCAGGACATAGGCCGATATTGTAAACCAGCTTGGGATCTTTATCTAGTTCCTTCTTAATTGTCTGCTGTTGGTTGGGGGGTAGCGCCCCTTTGAAAGCCTTGGCCATCAAACGACGTATCTCGACTCCAGTGGAGGTGTTCACGCACAGAGTTGTGTCCCATGCGATGTTGAATTCATTGTCGGAAGGCGTCATCCACACCATCTACAGAGAAGAAAATTAGTAGGAAGGGTAAATGAATAAAGATAAGATAAGATAAGATAAACTTTATTGATCCTCAAGAGGAAATTATTATATGCAACATCAGCAATACTTTCATGAAAGAAGGTTCTAAAGGAGTGAGGGCGGGGGGGAATGGAAATTGTGAGACACCAAATATCGCAGGTTACTCTTTTGTCAACAAGATGGATGAGAAAATAACACAAAACACAAAAAAGAGTCTCTTTCCTTTTTATAAAGTCTCCGCTTAAAAGATAGAACGATAGTTTGAGATAAATAATAACATATGAACAGGCGTAGAACCCACCAGCAAAACACACCCTCTGACCCACCCACATCTACACAGAATAATTTGCTCAAACCTCATCCTCAGCGATGTGTAAGGGCGGTGCTAATCGGATGAATTCAGGACGTAGGGTTTTGTCGGCGACACATTTGGGACCAGTCAATAAATGTTCAACTGTCTGCCTCTGGATGTCTGGGTTGATCATGTTGGATTTGCCAAACTGTTCAAAACTGGAAAGGAAACAAAAATAAAATGAAGACACGTTTTGTTTTGTTATCCTTTGCCTTAGCCTTATTATAGATACCGCTTTCGCAGTATTAGCAATGAAGACATGTGTTTATTTTAAATTGATAGGGAAAACAGACTTGCCAACTTTTCAGAAAGCCAATCAAGGACACTTAAGCGCGGCGGTCGAATGGTACTCATACACACTGCGAGGAATGAGCACGAAAGCCAGTGATGGTGGTAGAAAAAAACGTGATTTTAAGCTTTCTAGAGGGAAAGAATGAGAACAAATGAAAAACAAAAATCCTGTTGAGTCCCGGACAGTCCCAGAAATTCCGGGATGGTTGGCAAGTCTGTGAAAAGCATGACCGTTAAACAAGTAAAATATTGTTAATGTTTTATTTTGATTTGTTAACTCATGACCTACTTGTGAGACTTTGTTTCTGGGTCTGCCAGGACACAGTTAATGGCCGTTTTACTCGTGTGAGGCATTTCTGATTGTCTCTGGACAATGAAAAGCTGTGTGTGACTGATATCCAAGGGCTGCTTGTTCCCAATGTCCATTTGGATTATTTGTGCTGGCGTCTGTTTCAACATCTTGAAAGATTAGAAAAGGGGAAAATTAATATATTTGAAAGTGTTTAACTGAAGAGGAGATTTAAGACAAGAACGAAAGCAAGATTCATATCATCTTTTTACAAAAGCCATCCTAATTCTTTCTGATGTCATACATTTATGATTGCAAATGACAACAAGTATTCAAATAATCACAAAACTGTAACGGTTACATAGAAAAGCATGAAGAAGAACTAATGGTTTTTTAACAGATATAGCAAAAACATGCTAGCAAATTTTGAATTAATAAGGAATACAGTTGCAAAGTTCTAATTTGTTTGACAAATAAGTGTTACACGAGTATAAGCAAATAAAAATGTGTAAACAGTAATTGTAATAGACGTATAATATATTAGTATGTTACCTCTTTGGACCCATTTGAGACTAGATGAGACAGAAAGTATTTCTCTGATGCTGAAATGGGAGGAATGTGAGCTGGTAGGTCGTATGGGTTTGGATCCTTTCTCTCAATATCTTGCTGTCAGTGAGAAATGAAGTATGATTTTGTAATTTCAGTTTAAAAGATAATTACATTTAAACACAGCAAAATCACAAATGAAAAAACGAAAACAGAAAACAGAAAACAAAGGTAATGAAAATAGCATCCAATTCCAAGAATGATTGAAGAGACAAGGACAAAGTCTAATGATAGATTGTTGTTTCAAGTTTTACGGCACGTCAATCTCCAAGGGTCATATCAACACCGAAAAAATAAGTTGATAGTTTCAGTTAAAGGATAAGAAACAGAAGTGGATTGTAAGTGTGATAGGAGTACATTGAGAACAAGTAAAGAGAAAAGGAATTTAATGATAGATGTAAAGAGAAGCAACCAGTAGAATATCTGAAATAAATAAATGAAAATCAGCTCTATCAGACAAGACTCTTGTTCAAATGTTACAATTTTCAAAATCAATACTATGAAATGTTTAAATGCAGTCTTGCCGACATAAAAAAAGAACGTAATAATTCTAAACTCACCAGCAAATGGACAAAAACAGAGGCAAAAGGATTGGCTGCCATGGGCTCTGTTTTATACATTTCATACAAGATGAATATAGCTGCCAACTTTTGTGTATGATGAGGAAGAAGATCTCGGTGCTGCAGTAGCAAAACCTGCACACAGACAGAAAATATTAATGACGGTTATGGCGATGAAGATTCATAATAACGATGATAAAAGAAGAAGATAATGATAACAATACAGTGGGCGCCGGATTCAACGAGGTCGCATTCAACGAGAAGTCGGCTACAAGGCCAGTTGAAATCCCTGTATGCAACCTTTCGTTATACCCGACGTCGCGTATAACGAAGGGTTGCATACAACGAGATCATGTCGTCAGTCCCAACGATCTCGTTGAAACTGACTTCCACTGTAATACAGCATTTATAAAGCTTCCTGTCTCCATTAATAAGATGCTCACTAACGTGTTGATAATAATAATGCTAATAATATCAATAATGAAAATGGTAATGATCTGGATTGAAACACTGCAGATACCAAGAATGGGTAAAAGCAGTTGTCCTTTCTAGATAGGGCAGTCTTTCTCTGAGTATGAGTGTATGAGTTATCAGCCTTCAGTGAGATGAATGCTGCCTTTTGGTACAACTACACACGTCACACTTCACGAGATATTGTTATTGGTAGGAATTTTAACCAAGGAATTTTGCCACGACACCAGCCATGGGTTCTGAAATGTGCGCAAATCTTAGGATCAGGGAGTGGAAAATAGAAAATCTAGTTTCATTTACATCTGACACTCTCTTACGAGATGATTAGAATTTTTCACAACTTACAATGGCTTGTCCCACTCTAAAATGGTCATGTTTGTTGGTAAAGTAGTGATGGAACGTATTGGCAAGGCTTTCAAAACTTTGGGCCTCGGTAGAATCCTCGGACAACACACTGTGGGAACAAGAAATGTAGGCAATGAATGACAAAAATAAGAAAAATATTCCAAGGTAATGGTAATGAGTATTTTTGGTCCAAAACAAGATGTGGTTGTTTTGAAAAATTTACTGTTACGGTTACGTAGCATATGTGGAACATCAAGAGTGATTGTGCCACTGTCAGAACGCCCTTACTGTCTAATAGGTTTGTTTATAATTCACAGCTTTTTGAGCTACAATAGCATCAGTTCAGTATCTCAAAACCGAAAAAAAAAAATCAACAATGGACAGAAATAAACAAGGCTAAACAAAGATACAACAACAATGATTTGCAGTTGTAACCTCTGACTTAACTTGTACCAAAGCTGCTGTATTGTAACTATGTATATATTCAGTTTAACTTTTTTAAATCTAGACTCTCTAGGCTTTCTCCATATACTTTTTTTTGGATAGACTAACAGAACATCTCAGTCTCTTCTGGACAAGAATTTGTTAGATCTGGAATCTCTTCTGGCAAAAGAATGAATGAATGAATGTCATATTCTGTTGGATAAATCCAAAAGATATGCTCATCGTCATTCATATGGTGATTGGGTGTAGAGTTACTTTCAGTTTTCAAAGCTTGGAAAGTTAATCATAAAACAGTTTAGATTAAGACTATTACACACATCTAACATTTTACCTCAAGAGAGAGGCAAGTTCCTTTACTGTGAGGGCAGCCATTTTGGACAAGGGAGAAAAGTAAAATGATAGGAAAGATAACTCTCAAATCTCAAACGACTGGAAGGAAACCAATTTTTTTCTTCTAATGGTACTTTCCCTTCATCTGACGTAAGTCAACTACAAAAAACTAAAAGCGACGAGACCGTACAAATCACTGGACGTTTCGGGTTGCCCCTGTGTCAACAATAGAACAGACACAAACAACACGAGAAAGGCACTGTAGTAGATCTGAATACATACTATTAATGAGAGTAGAAATAAAACAAGTAAACATGGGGATGGCTCAGTTGGTAAAAAGACTTTGGCAACAACGCGGGGTTCCTGAGACAAGCATGAGTTCAATCCACGTGACGAAATATAATTATTTCTGGATCCTTTTGACCATTAGTGCACTCGAGTACTCCAGTACACTATGGCCGTGAGTAAGTTTTCGTCTCCATCTCGACTCATCCGTTTCCCCTGTTGGTTTGCTACAAGGACCACGCTGCTCTTCTAATCTATATATAATAATTCTAAGAGGTCACGTGACAACTCCTTAGTAAATTGTGTTCGGTGTATGGGCTCTTTCCCCAGAGATTGAACACTTCTAA
>JAULCB010203311.1:0-14811 GCA_032358575.1 Dendronotus rufus
AATTGTTTTTGAAATGTGTGAAGCGCAATTGAGCATTGATATGGATAATGGCGCTATACAAATTTTGCATTATTATTTATTATTATCTGTTCTTTTACTTTTAGAGAATGTGGATTTTTACATTTCAAAGTCTTAGTTTGATGAAAGGAATGTGTTTTTCAATTTTTCAATTTTTTCTGTAATACATAGACATTCAAATAAAATGATGTAATTGGATGATTTAAAAATCCTTTTTTGAATTGTTGGAGGTATGGCTGTAGACTCTTACGTGACTTGAATATATTCCATTACAGTTCTCTTTCTTGAATGAGGACCACCTTGTCTTAGAAGAGGAGTCGTGGTTGAATACGAACAACGGACATCTTCATCTAAAGTCTCGCAATGTCACCTGGTCCAAGTATGCTACGATGTGGGAAGAATCAAAGTTTACTTCAGCAGAGGAAAATCCTCATTGGTAATAGTAATAGTATTATTACTGATACAAATCTTTTTTCATTTTTTCCCTATTTGAGACATGGGGAAACAAAATTACCCCCATCGTAGAGATACGACTATCAAATATGACATATAATTATAATGTTGTATCTGTATTTTTCATTGATATACTTTACAAATTGTAAGAAAAATGTTTTTTTGTTTTTGTTATACTTTGTCTTATACCGCTTTCGCAGGGTTGGCACCCAGCTCCCATGTTCAGTCTTAAATGGGGAATGAGATAGATGCCCCAATAACCACTGTTGACAAAACACAGAGCTGGGAAATAGTATGAATCAAGAATTATGGCAAGCAGGTGATCAGCCCACTGTGCAAGAAAAATGTTGCTGCAGTTATGTTCATGACATTGGAGCTAGGACCCAGTAACTAGTCAGCATCTACCTTCTCATTGAAAGAATTGTCATTAATTTCTCTCTTCAGGACCAAATTTGAGCAACACGGCCATATTGAAATACCCAACCTTGGGTTTGTTGGCTCTATTTTGGAGACCTTTGCCAACAAGTTTCTAGAATTTGGTGTTAAAAAGGTTGGTGTATCATTATTATTGCTTGATAAAAAAAGAATTCCTTGATTTTTGTGTTTGTGTGTGTATGAATGGAACTTGTTTTTTGGGGGGGTTATACAGTGGGCGCTGGATTCAGCGAGAATTCAGGTTACAACGAGGCCAGTTGAAATCCCTGTATGCGACATTTCCTTATGCCCGACGTCGCATATAACGAAAGGTCGCATACAACGAGATCATGTCGTCAGTCCCGACGACCTTGTTGAATCCGACTTCCACTGTATTTGTCATCATTTTTTGTTTAACTATAACAAACAGAGCAGGCAGTAGATAGTTACGGTTTGAAATCAAGATCAGAGTAATGAACTATTACGAATGATTGATGAAAAGAAAATTCAGTGTTGACAGTAGTGGGGATCAAATCCAAGCCTACCTTGACAACACCACCTTTCCAGTGTAACTTATGGTCAGTGCTCTAACTAAATCAGCTGTTTGCTGTTTCAAAAACAGCAGTATTATTTTGCAAACCTGCCATTGACATCATTGAATATCCATATTGTTATTCTTACTTCTAGATTTAAACTCCAGTCTTTAGTAAACTTTTAATTTTAACTCTGAGAGTTCACTAAGGTCACCGTCTAAACATTCCTCGCTTTATTCTTTTCCGCAGACCTTGAATATCATGGAGGAACTACTTCAAGAAAAATCCAACCACGGTGAATGGAAAATCAGCGATGAAAACTAATGAAGCAATTTGATTTGTGATGTGAAGATTTTTTAATTCAAAATGTTGATGATAAAACATTACTACCTCTGATATTAGTATTAAAATTACATTTTTATGAAGAAAAGTTAATGCAATGTTTATTTTGATGAAGAGAATCATTCTTTTTATACATTGGTGTGTTCATATTGTATAGCTGTCTGAATGTTCCATTGTGAATGTTGAACAAACCACAAATAGTCATATTATGGTATATATTTATAGACTGCCAGTTAGAATATATAAAAGTTAAACCTCAAAGTCAAACTGCATAGTATAAGTATAAGGGTGAATTGTCAAGTTGTGTGATAGAATCACACATTGATGGATGGATTTTTTTAGACCACATCCTTCCTTGTTTGTTATGCATTCATTAGTTCAATTGAAAGAGGATGGGTATTTTCTTGTGGGAGGTGTTCTTTATTATCGTTGTTGATTCTATATTGTTTTGGTTTGGTTTTTTGCGACAGTAACCCAACCAGTTCACTAGGTGCAATATGTTGTGTTGTTAATCGGATGCTAAGATTTCTACCCTTACTCTGCCAATATACTCACCATATATATATATCTACTAGTACTAGTACGTTTATGTACTACAACTACATACTGCTTTTCCCTAGCTCTTTCAGACGTTCTAAGAAGAGGTTGTTATCAACCAAATTTGCTGCCTTTTGATATTACATAATAATATAATGGTATTTTAGTGAAAGATGAGTGAATGATCTGTTTGTATCGATTGAAATTTCAAAGGAAAAAATCTTGTAGCATTATACTTTGATTGGTTGAATTTTTATGGATTATCGAAATGTTCTCAATAGATGTACCTACTGCATTATTTGTTGTATATATATATTAGAATTAGAATGTGAAATTTACTTTATTTTCTAGTAGATTGATATTACTTTACCACACGCTTTACACACAACTCCACCAGTCAGCCTTGTTTGTATGTCCCATCTTTAATCGGGTCAAATGTTTTCTTTGTGTTGACCTGTAAGTTTACTGAATCATTTATGCTTTGCTTTTTGTGTTCATGATTAAGTTTATAATATTTACATGTACAATTTCTCACGAAGAATAAAGAGTTTTCATTGTTTTTTTTACTACATCTGGTTGATTATATGATATATTTCAATGTGTTAACACTTAACTTTAGGGTACTTTCTTTCTTGATCAATTTACTTTTCGTACCTTTCAATGTCAGGTAACTTGAGCTACACCAGAAGGTAACAATGGTTATGAGAAAGAAAATAGGAAAAATATTCGAAGATCTACAGCAGGATAGGAATTGAGCCATACAATTACTAGCATGGGCACAGTGGGCTGATCACCTGCTTGTCATTAGTTCTTGATCCATAGTCTCTATGTTTTGTCAAAACTCGTTATTGGGGCATCTACCTCACCCTTTTAGAATGGGCATGGAGCTGGGTGCTAACAACACTGAAAACAAAACACAATCTTGCTTAAGCTGGCACATCCTTTACCCCAAGATTGCAATGGTGGTTCTAAGTTAGAGGCATGAGCTTTTCTAATTGAGACAGATTGGGTTCGAAACCGCCCGGTGGCGAAAAATGTTTTTTCTTCCCTAGGCTTCGACTTTTGGCACAGCTCATCTATACTTCCAGATGGTTATGAGAAAGAAAATAGGAAAAATATTCGAAGATCTACAGCAGGATAGGAATTGAGCCATACAATTACTAGCATGGGCACAGTGGGCTGATCACCTGCTTGTCATTAGTTCTTGATCCATAGTCTCTATGTTTTGTCAAAACTCGTTATTGGGGCATCTACCTCACCCTTTTAGAATGGGCATGGAGCTGGGTGCTAACAACACTGAAAACAAAACACAATCTTGCTTAAGCTGGCACATCCTTTACCCCAAGATTGCAATGGTGGTTCTAAGTTAGAGGCATGAGCTTTTCTAATTGAGACAGATTGGGTTCGAAACCGCCCGGTGGCGAAAAATGTTTTTTCTTCCCTAGGCTTCGACTTTTGGCACAGCTCATCTATACTTCCAGCCAATGAGAACACTGCGCATATCTTGAATATTACTTAATATTCCAGTGCCTGCTCCTCCAACCTTTTCTATGATACAGAAAGAAGGATACAGGATGTCCTACTGTCTTATTGGTGACGGATTAGAACAAGTAGTTCTCTGCAAATGTATAACCTGTTGATAGCTGTTAAACTACAGAATCCAATTTTTTCTTCTTGAAAGTATACCAAACTGATGACGACATAATTTTCATATTCATATGAAAAGAATAATTGTAAAAAAATTAATTGAAAAATTCAACAAGAACAAAAATTACAATTTAAGTACCAATGTTTTAAGAAACATTTATTTCACAATGTATTCAATGAAAAAAGCATACATACTAACAAAATGAAGAATGTACGACATAATGATAGTGAAATTGGAAAACCTAAGAGAAAATGAGGACACAAGAAATCGTGACAACAAAATATGAAAAATACAATTTCTTGCAAAGGTGGCGCTGTAGAGATGTAGTAGTAGTAGTAATAGTAGTAGTGAATTGAATGAAATACAAAATAAACAAAACATGACCTTGGGGTCATGGAGTCTGGCAATGTGATGAGAGCGCACACAAACCAAACCAGTATCAAATAAAAGACACAAGGAAAATATTTGTACAACTGCTGCATGCATGGAATAAAGTATATTAATATTATAATAAAGTAGAGACAGGTCTACATAATATATAACAAAAAAACAACGCTTTATCATGTCGACATTATAAACAAATAAAAACAAGAGAAGAAACCAAACAAAACAAAGAAAAACCTTCCCCGCCTACTACCATGTTCTCAACAGGCATACGTAGATTTACCATCTAAACCCACCTGACCTTCAGTTCGTTCATATTAGAGGAAAGAGGGTTTACATTATGCAAAGAAAGAATTCTAAAATAGACAGCCCTGTGAAATGAATTTTTTTCGGTGTTTCAATCAGCAAAAACAATGTAATCCATAAAAATCTCAACAGACTTCTCACTTTGCACAGCACGCACTGTTCAATTCATATTCGAAAAGACATTGAATATCATCAGTAGTGACTGACAGGCAAGTGAGAAGTAAGATTAAGAAACAATGGGACATTAGAATATTGCAAGAAACGATTTCAGAGGACTTTCCCATTCCATCCAAAACATAGATAAAAGAACCATTCACAGCATTGATAACAGTGTGTACTAAATACAAAACATCAGACATACCCAGTGTACCATGATAAAAACTTCTTTTAAAAACCTACTTTTCTATTTTAGAGGGAAAAAAACCAGAGGAGGAACAGATTTGTCAATGTCTCACTTCATTCTATTCTCAGAATCTGCAATACATAATCTCTGTCTCTCACTTTCTCATGCACTCACACATCATACACCATATCCCATAAAACCACTTTCCTAATTCTACTTTTGCGCTCATCTCTTTTCAAAGTCTTAAGAGATTTTGTTTGTTCACATAAAAGAACACATCAAGTATACCACAACAAGGACTAATTCTACTTTTGCGCTCATCTCTTTTCAAAGTCCTAAGAGATTTGTTTGTTCACGTAAAAGAACACATCAAGTAGACCACACCAACTTGACACTGGGGAGAAACAAAAACCCATAATACCTGCCAACCAACACAATCTATAAAACAAAACATTAGCACAAGAAAAAGAGACAAAACAAAGCTGAGCTCAACCTCTCCTCACAAATATTACTCAATAAGATTGCACATCGAAGTCAGAAAGGTAAGCAACAGCCGACAAACACACACACACACACACAAATAGAAATTATTCAACGACATCATGACAAAATTGGTCCTTGTGTAGGTTTTACGTACAGGTAAGAAATGGCAGTGCAGTAATGAATGAAAGCAAGGCCAGGACCTTTGTAATGAAGTCGCACAAAAACACCATGCCTGTTTTTGGATATAAACGACAAAAAAATAAAATAATAATGGTTCAAATTCAAGCTTTAAATTTAAAAACAAAAGAGCACCACTGTATAAATGTAGACATTAGCATTTCATCATGAGACGCCAATCACACTTAGCAGTTGGTGGTAGGTAAACAAAATAATCATTAATACGGAGTTCATAATTGTGAGAAAAAAATATGTGAGCAATTGAAAAAGATATATTTGCCTGATACGAACAAACAAAACACAAAGTGGACACAACTTGAATCCAGATGCAAAAAAAATCAAGGTTAAAATGAATACATAAAATGCCACGCAGCTCTCTCTTATCTTATCAAAGCATTTCACCTTCTTTAACAATGTGTGTGCCTCTCTAACAATTCGTATGCAAAACAAATTACAGTGAAAAACACAACCATTAATCCTTTTAATATTATTATAATACAAATGTTTTAAAATAAAAGGCTATGGCAACAATTCATTCAATTAATAGTTTGCAATAATAATAATTTTTTTTGACTTCAACATTTTCAACTGAAAAGGGGACACGTTAAAAAAAACACAATAAATACAAAGAATAATCATTGTAATAATAAATAAAAATAATAATGATTACAAAACAAAACAAAAATAATAACGAAGGGGGTGGGGGGTGAGAAGAAGAAAAGTCAAGAATCACAATTCACTTGATGACTAGGGGGTAGTAGTTGTGCTAGTGTTTTAGTCCAACTGGTCATCTTACTACTAACTGAAGGCAGTGACCACGCATCAGCAATCACACAACAGTGATTCTCTCTCTTATCTTAAATCTCTTTACTTTACCATCAACAATACACGCAAGGGCAGATTAATTAAATGAGTCCGGGAGATAGAAACTTTGAATACAATCGAATCTACGCGTTTCTCAGAGGACAACTTCAACCACTTACAATTACACACGTCTTGCGCAAGAAATGTTAGTAACAACATTACAGTTCACTTAAGCCTGAAAGAGTTCAAACAATGTAGCCTAAAATATGTTGAAATTTGATTATTAATTTTGAAGTTTTACGCCAAGTCCAACTCCAAGGGTCATTCATATATCAGCACTGGAAAAGTAAGTTGATAGTTTCAGTCATGTGGAGAGTGAGGTTCAATGTATCAGTGAAAAAGACATTAAATTAGGAAAGTTACAACAGATTATAGTAATAGTATAGTATCAAAGTCGGTGACAAATATAATGCGACAATAATTTTGACGCAGCAAAGTAGGCCAAATTTCAAAATAATTCATTAATGAATTTACTGCTAATCCAACATGTTAAGAGATGCAATGGTGATTGTCAGATCATCAAACTGTGGGAAAATAGCATGTCTCAACACACGCATGTTGATCCATTTTTAAGCATAAATTCTGACACATATGGTATATCAGTCATTCAAAACAATTTGCTTTATGTGAAAATAATTTGAACTCATTAAGAAATCTGCTGTTGAAAATAACAGTAACAGTGTCTTTTGTTTCCATTCTCTTTTTTTAGCAATTTGCATTGTTAGCGGTGTATGAATAAATGTCAGGCCAAATCATCCTATTGGTCATATTCATCTTCCAGAGATTAGAAATACATTGAAAGAAGAAAAATAGTAGAATAACAAAGCACACACAAAATGAGTATCAAATACATTTTTTTTTAAATAAAAGAACATACACTAAAAATGGAATCATTGCATTAAATGTACACTGCTGATGGCAACACACCTCATAATCATCATCATCAAATAAATATGGACTGTATCTGATTTCATCATACAGGAAAACACGCACAACAACAACAAAATCTTTAAAAATCACACGTGTACAAGGTAACAGAAAAATGTGCCTGTTGACCTATATTCCGGTAGCTACAACATGAACCTGGTCACAAAGTAAATCATGCATTGTGTAGGAGATTCATGGCACTAAAACTAAAATGTACAAAACCATTCTAATTCTAGTCCTGAGACGTGTAGTAAAATAGATTTTTGCCCAGGGAAACATTTAACTCAAAAATATCTTGAGTCGATAGTTTCTACCCTCAATCAAATATTTTGCCATCAACAACTTTTGTAAAAATAAGCAAGTGCACACATTAAAAGCTATAATAATAAATTGTTCCTTCCTAATAGTAATACAAACTATCCTGTTTTACACGCATACTTTCCAGCACCAACAAATGTCTCTTTCTTATCGAATTATAGCGGTACGATAGTGTAAATGAAGATATAAATGCAAGATCCACGCAAGAAAACATTAAGGTGCTAACAAAATTATAAGTGTAACAAGAATAACCCAAGCACATTTCTTCTTCTTCAATATTTCCATAAATTCTGAGGGACATGAACCAAGTAAAAATATATACTCGTTTTTGATCGCTTTCAATGAATTAATTTGACCTTCACAATTATAATCTGTCTTTTAGTTAACTTGCTCTATTAATTTCAGAGATAATACAATATAATTATAATATACTAGCATTAAAATATTTTTGTGTTCATATAAAAACATTTGATAAAAGAAAAAGCAATCATAACAGAGTTGAGCTTAACTTTCTCCAAAAGTAAAAACAAATGAAATTACTATAATAATCAACAATATGATAATATGCCGAACAAGTTTTCATTACTACAATAATGATCAATATGATAATATGCCGAATAGATATTCATTACTACCATTATGCTATATTTCTCTCATTTTCTCTGCATGGAGGGCAAGGTAAGACAATGAATGTAAGCACAAATATTGAATAATTAAAAGCAAAAGCTCTATAAATCTATCTTACTTGTATTTGTAAGCATTGGTGGCAGAAGTTGATAAATACTAAGAATTCTTAGAATTCAAACTCACAGACTCAAAAAATTTCACAATATCAACACGCTCTCGAATCTTTTCTCGCAAGCGTTTTATCGTAATCCTTCTTCAATTTAATTAAAAATCATCTAGTTAAAATGCCCTTTCCTTCCTGATTGGAACGTCATAGAGTCATAAGCTATACACACATTTCGACTGTTATATTTCTTCTCAATGACAACTACTAATTAATGCATTCTTGCATATGATAACAAAAAGCGACAAGGGGAAAAAAATGAATAAAATAATAATGATGAAACTAGCTGCAGCATCACAAACCCTGCAGTAACACGAGAACTAACAGGGACAGCAATAAAGTACTAATCGTATTTCATAATTATTACAATACGATTACGAGAGGCAAGCTAGATTGAACTATCCCTTCGGGCAATGTAAGAGTCAAGAGGAAAATAGATGACACATCCAATAACATTAGAAATGATTACGTGTTCAAAGTAGACTTTAAGCGAAAATAAGTAAGAATGAGACAATTCTGAATTCATTTAAATCTAAAGGTATAAATGTGAAGTATTCTGGTGTGACATTCAGTATTTCTTAATAATATACCAATATGAAATTCGTAATAAATCACAAGTCTAATTAAAAAATTGGTAAAAACTCACTAACGCAGTACACCAACCACCTTGACATCCTGGTTCTCACAAGAATAGGATTCCAAGCTCAATCAAGCTGGGGCAAGAATAACACTAACACCATTGAACCAATTCAAACATTCCCTGTTTTCCGTTATCTTTCTGTCCACGTCGGGCTCCACACTTCTCCACGAACAAACAACTCACATCTCAGAATCTAGGTTGCGCGAGTTGTTATGTAATGTTTTAAACCAAATCCATCCTTTTGTTCTCTTTTTTAAGTCGTGGAAAAGAGAATTCACACTTCCTTTTTTTAGGATTTGAGATATAATATAAAAAGTTATTGAGAAAGAAAAACCTAACTCAACGCACGAAAGACGCTTCTCTGTAGTCCTTAGGATCCATGGAGAAGAATTCCTCCAGCTTCCATTGAAGCGTTTCAAAAGTCGGCCGTTCAATTTCTTCTTTCCGCCAACAGTCCAGCATGATGTCGTACAAGGTCTTCGGGCAGCCTTGGGGACACGGCATGCGGTAGCCGTGTTCTACCTGGTGTAACACTTCAGCGTTGGTCATACCTGGTGGAAAACAAGGGGTAAAAAGAGAAGACCCAAAATAGATATTAATATCAATAATAATAATAATAGCAATAAAAGGCAATATTGCAACATTCATCTCAAAGCGCATAAAAAGATACAGATACACAGTTTTAACACAACTAATTGTCAATCGTCCAAAGAAATATCCAACACATTATAAACTTATCAAACAAGTGATGACAATGCTTCTCCTCCTATCTTAGTTTATTTATTTCTAGTTTTAATACAGGAGCACGAATACAGTTGTTAAGGGACAAAGTTATTATAGTCATTCAGAGAGGGACAGATAAGCAGAGATAGAAAGACGATCAGAGAGACTGACGGACAGGCAGAGAAAAGGGGATGGAGGCGAAAACAAGAAAGAAATCAATTCAGTTGTTGAGGGATATAGTTATAGTCATTCAGAAAAGGCCGGACAGATAGAAAGACAATGAGAGAGACAGACGTACAAACAGACAGGCAGAGAAAGATGGAGGAAGGAGACGAAAAGAAGAAGAGATCAAACTATGTTTTCATTGCTTGTCCGTACCTGGATATGGCACCCGTCCGTAAGTGACAATCTCCGTCAACAAGATCCCGAAGGACCAGACGTCAGACTTGATGGTAAACCGGTTGAAGTTGGCTGCCTCGGGAGCTGTCCACTTAATGGGGAAACGAGCTCCTACTCGGGCTTCATACTCATCCTCCTATGAAAAGATAAGATCATAAATATTTACACATAAATTTGATTACTGAGAACTCAATCAACCCTTTTTTTTATGTCGTATATCAAGGAGAAAAAAATATGGGTGGAGTTTGGTGGAGAAAGAGTGAATGAAAAGTAATAAGAAACCACTGTAGTTACCCTCTTAAATCATAACAGATTCTGAAACAACATCCGGAACTCCTAATATAAGTGGAATTTAAGGTACAAAAGGTAAACAAGAAATAAAACTAGGTGAGCGTTTACAAGTGAACATTTCTGGTTCTTATTCTCATTTCACCATCAAATTTTTCTAATCAAGTAATGCGCAAAATTAAAGTATTTTCCCAAACAAATTATTCAAGACCTTCAAAGCTGTAAACCTAAGATATTTGTCAATGCTTCTCTACATGGAATTCATTATCTCTCACGGAAAACTTACAACATTGTGTCATTGTGATTATTGTTCGTTATTCATTGCTGATTTGATTATTATTCTTTTCTACATTTTCATGCCAATAATTATTTCTTTAAAACATTTAAGCATTTTTCATAATTTTCCCGAGTTTGTTAGATATGATTGCGATAAAAACTAGACCCAGACCTTGATGACTCGTGCCAGACCAAAGTCGGCGATCTTGACGTTGTTGTTATCGCCAACGAGAATGTTCCTGGCCGCCAAGTCTCGGTGGATGTAGTTCTGAGATTCCAAGTAAGCCATGCCACAGGCAATTTGAGCACCAACGTCGATCAGGGATGGCAGCTTGAGGATTCTGCCTTTACCTGCACATGCATCGATAAATATATTTGATCAAAATCAAAATGAGTGAAAAAGACAATGTGTTGTATCTTTTCGACAATTTAACGGTTGACCTTGCTCTGCATTTAGATCCGAGTGAAAGGGCATTCTAAGGGGTCTTTTTGTTATCATTATCAACATAGCCAGACTAAAACCGTATTTTTCGGTACCAACATTTTGGACGAGAGGTAATGTTTATGTTTCTACCAAAGCAAGTTCCAAACTTACAAATATAGTTGTTAAGGGAGGATTTGTTTGACAAGGACAGCAACAGAAATAATCAAATCCCAACATGATAGGAATCATGTGTGAACAGACTAGATATTTATCTAACACAATATACTCTGACAAATTACATACCTTGTAAAAATTCCAACAGGCTGCCGTTCTTCATGAGTTCTGTGATGATGTAGATTGGCTCGTCCTGAGTACACACAGCGTACAATTGGATCAGTTTCTCATGGCGCAACTTCTTCATAATTTGAGCTTCTGCCAAGAAGTCTTTGGGGTCCATTGTACCTGAAAAATACAAGAAATGATTGATTTAAATTTAAATATCTATATCAGAGAACGTAATACTCATTTCTTTCTTTGAATCAATGTGCCACAACACGATTTATTATAATTTCTTTAATTCAACACCCAACAACAAATTTCAATATGCATGCTGGTACATTATTATTATCAAAGATGTCTAGAGAGTAATCAAACATTGATTGTCAATCAAATCAAATCAATGAAAGTAATAACAAATCAAGTATTATGTATCAACCAGAAATAGCAATGGGTTGGGAGTTTGAATCCTAGGACAAAATAATCAAAACATACTGATAGAATATTAAATGTCACTATATAAATCGTAATATATACAAACAAAGCAAACAAACAAGATGAGTAAAAGACAAACCTGGTTTGAGTGTTTTGATGGCTACCGGGGTCGTGTTGTTCCACAGACCTTCCCATACCTCCCCAAACTGGCCGTGGCCAATCTTACGGATCAGTTTGAGGGAACTCTTGGGGATTTCCCACTGGTCTTTGGTGTTGTAGGACAAGCCAACCGTCTGAGGCTTCTCAATCTGGAAATTCAAAGGCATGCAAACGGTCACAGTACACATCTATCTGTTCATTTCATATTTTATTGTCGCAGTATACATTAATTTGGTCATTTTATATACTGTTACTCCTCGATCCGGAAATTCAAAGGCATGAAAACAGTCACTGTGTTCATTAAAAATATATTTTATTAATACTGCTATTATGATGCAATTCATACCCCTCACATTCAAAGTGAACCGAAAACATAATGATTGTGATCCCATGTTTAAAAGTTGTTCTGTGTTCATCACTAAAATAAGATTTATAACCAAATATATGAGGGAGAAAAAAAAAAGAAATCAAGGTTGTCTTATTTCTTCTTACCTGTGAGCAAGGCTTTCTGAGATTGACGCACAACCCATCTGAATCAGCACTGTAATGTTCGGAGAGATCTGACAATGTTCTAAAGGTAATCCTTCGGGCAATGAAGAAACCACCTTCGTCCAACTGCCGAATGCGGTAATGCTTGACAGTGTCTCCATCCCGCACTGTAAATATAAAATGATGATAACAATTTCTTAGTAAAGTAAATTTATGAAAGTAAAGAAAATGTAACTCAAAGGGATATTTGACTCTTCATTATGATTTCTTCACTCAATCCTGTTTTTATCATTATCATAAAATGAGAAAATATGATCAATATAATATATTGTATAAAAAATCTCTACTCATTTCTGATTTAATCCATTCATTTAATCATGATCATTTTGGTTTTAACATTTCACAAAATATGCCTCACTAACTGAATAATACATCAATCATACTAGTTATCTAATACAATTAACTCATTTTCTTCTAAACTGCTTCAGGCTTCAGATTCAGCAAAATGTACACTTATAGATGAAAACAAAGGTCTTAGAATTCTTTGTGTTGATAAGAGACTACGACAAAATGTTAATTTTCACAAACGTTTTAAAAATTTTAATTTTGAGTTTCCCCAGCTGCATCGTCCGGAAAAAAAAACCCTCCCTTCATTGAAAATAATTATTGAAACATGAATAGTTACCAGACAATGAATAATCATTTCTCCGGCTTTCACTGTCTCTTATCAAAAATGCTCCATGTTCATTTTCAGGCGACAAGAGTTTCTTTTCTGCTTCAACCCTCTTGATTTTACCAAAGTACCATCTGAAAGAGAAGACCAAAATTTATGAGAAAAATTATCAAAAAGGAAAATAAAAGAATTAAAAAAATGTCTGCATGCATGATTTTATTTCAATTGACATCATTTTTACCATTTGGTTTGTTTTATGGTAATTTATTGACAGTGACAGCCAATCATCATAATATTTTGATGATTACAACAAAAGAAAGCATACACGTTATCATAATAAGACACACTCGGGACAAACAAAGAATAATGAATGGAATTAACAATAGAAATATTTAAGTAGCAAGCCAATCTAAGCGGTACTTTTTTACTATTCGCCCTGACTACCCTTATAGATTGAATCCACCTTTAAGTTTATAATTTTGTGTTTTGAACGAATCCGACACTTAATAAACCGGATTGATGGCCTAGTAGATACTATAAAGTATTTTTGGACGAAAATAATAAAAAATAACTAAGTGGTTATTCGCACAATATTTAGTTAGTAGGTAGTGTTATAACCTTACACCGAAAGGTACAAAAGGAAAATTGATCAAGAAAGAAAGAAAGGTAGTGTTATATAGTAATTGATGTCCCGAGCGGCCATTTTGTTTATTTACTCCAGAACTGTCAGGCCTTATTTTCCCGAACAGTCGGAAAAATAAGTTCAGACCTTGTTTTCCCGAACACTCGGAAAAATAAGTTCAGTCCCAGAGACTATTTTAGGCCAGAATAGTCTTTGAGGTTATTATGGGCGTATTTAATAGTTTGTATTAGTATAGTTCAATTACTATTATTACTCGTTTAGAGTTATTTGGGCCTACTTCTATTAAGATTGAAGTTATTTCTTGGACTACCGGTATTTTTATTTAATTTTTGCACCAAAATAATCAAAATATCAATCTATCGTCGACCTAAATGTGTGTTCGTATGAAAACGCAATGAAAACTCGGGATACAGAGAGATACAAATTAATTCGAATAGAAAAGATGAACGATAATTTTTTTTTTAAACAAACAAACAAAGGGGGCTGGAGACGGGAATCAAACCCATAACATCCTTTTATGTAAGCGCAATGTCTTAGCGCAGAGCCATACAGAATGATGAGATAATTAACCATTAAACAACTAATATTGTTCTCATATTATAATGGCTGGCTCTATCCGCATCCGGTGTTGGCCTAGTTTTTCCGGTGTTAGCCAGATAATTTTGTTGCATATTTCGAACAAAAACCCTTTGTTGGCCAGTTACCAGATTGCATATTTACCACAAAAAAACTTGAGACACCTGATGCGGATAGTCACTTCGTATTATAATAGTTGGTTCTATATTCCAAACAACATTTACTGTTATTTATGGGTTTAATTCTGCTTCTAGTTCTCGACTAGAATTGTAA
>JAULCB010203421.1:0-14802 GCA_032358575.1 Dendronotus rufus
GTTCGTTTATGATGCTTAAACTAAACCTAACACCGAAAGGTACAAATAGGTAAATTGATCAAGAAAGAAGAAAGAAGTTTTATCAAATTTTATTCAGATTCAACAGCACAAACAATGAAAGTAAAATTCAAAGTCCTTTGTTTCTGTTGCAGATGGCACAAATCGTTTCATATCAATGGACAAAAACTTTTTTTGTGGCTATCGAAGGACGGCAATTTCAAAGGAGGAAGTGATGGTTTCAATTACTATTCCCTTTACAAAAGAAGTGAGTTGATACTTTATTTCAATTTTGATAAAGCATGTAATGAATGTTCTGTTCAGACCTTTAAGAAAAACTATCGCTTGTTTTTTAATTTGTGTACATTCCCAAAGAATTGTCACAACCTTTGTGAGGTTTTATATCAATGACTTATCGGATTAAACTAAATGTGATCATAATTCAAGAATTCTACTTTATATCTTCTTTTCACAACAGGAAAAAGAGTCCAAAAGTTGTCAAGTCTGATATTGCATTTTGTATTGCCTTGTTTTTCCCTAGAATGAGTTTTTCTCCAGCTACAAGCAAGCCAACAGGAAAGATGATGACATAGCGCTGGTGAATGCTGGGATGTATGTCCAGCTGTCAGACGCCAACCGGATAGAAAAGATCAGCCTGGCCTTTGGGGGCATGGGAGCCACAGTGGTCACCGCACAGACGACTATGGATGCTCTCCTTGGACTGTAAGAATAGAAAAATAACAGTTCTCAACTTCATTAAAGTTCAATTCATTCTTGCCCATCATTATCACTATTAACCAAAGCACCACCCTCTTTCTTTATCATGAAACCACTGCAATCATCCTTAGTAGTTGAATTTGAAATCACATGAACTGTTGTATCATTTTGATACCAATGTAAGGTTTTCTGTGATTCTTTGTATTTTTTCAATTTTATTTTCTATCATCTGTAGCCTATCATGAATGAAATGAGAATTAGTCCTGCTAGATGGCACAGATCTAAAAGGGAATTGCCACGTTTAAATGTTGTTTAAATGTTGTTTTGCTAAAATGTAGTGTAATATCTCTCATCATATCTCATTATGCAGTATAGGCACTTATTACAACAAGATATCTTTTCTGTTGTTTGTCTTCATCAAACTTTAGCCCTTGGGACGAATCCCTTGTCCCCAAAGCCTGTGATTGTCTGGCGGAGGATCTGCCTTTATCCCCAGGCTCTCCTGGAGGAGTCGTCGAGTTCCGGAGGACGGTGGCTCTCAGCTTCTTCTTCAAATTCTTCGTCAAAGTGGACCAGCAAAACACTCTTACAAAGGTATCCACTTTAACTGCCCTTTTTCCCCCCATTTTCTGTGAATTTTAAGATTCATTGACCCTTCTTCTTCTTCTTTTCCAGGCTATATTCCCATAAGAATTATATATAATTTCCTTTTGAGGATCAATAAAGTATATCTTATCTTATCTTATCATTAATGATGATTATGATTACAATTTAAGAAAATAAATTTACCATTTCTTGTCATTTTCAGAGCACAAAGGACATCAGTGCAATCACAGAACTTGACCATGATGTCAGCAAAGGTATGCAGATTTTTGGAGCACAAGATTCCCGGGAATACAACACAAAAGTTGTTGGTAAACCCACAATGCATCTGGCAGCCTTGCAGCAGAGTACGGGTGAAGCCGCTTACATCGATGACATGCCAATGGCTGTAGGTGGGTTTTTCAAACATTTTTCTGAATTAGGTCCATTTGTGTCTAAACATTTATTGTCATCTCCCTTTCAACAAAGAAGTATTGTATTGTAGGTTTTAGGTTTGCTGATGGGGAAATGCTTATTTATTTTTACATAACTTTATCTAGTGGGTTTTATTCAAGCAGTATGTCACCACACAATTGCATTTACCCCAGTGTGTCGTGTTCTCCTTACTCATCATCAATCAGTTCTTACAATTCTTGCCACCTTCGTGAAGTTAAGTACGTGTGTAGGACTGAGGTCGAGTAATCTTTTCATTTCCATCTCCAGATGAGCTTTACCTCGCCCTAGTCACCAGCACCAAAGCCAAGGCTAAAATCCTGTCCATTGACCCGTCCAATGCTTTGGCTGCCCCTGGGGTCAAAGGCTACATATCAGCCACTGACTTGGTAGGAGGGAACGCGCTGGGAATATTCATGGACACTGTCTTTGCTAATCAGGAGGTACGTACATAGGGATGTCATAATATTACTGATGTTTTGAGACAGAAAATACGAAAACAAATTGAACAAACTCTTAACTTATGACAATCAATGCTTTTTCATTTTCTATTTCCAATTTCCAATTCTTTTTTGTATTCTGTGCTCTTCTTTTGTATTGACCTACAAATAAAATAAAACCTACAACTTGAGAAGTCATCTTATTTGATATTTACAAATCGAAAAACAATGAACTAACACAATTTTCGGGGGGTTTGTTTTTTCGCAGGTCACCAGCCAGGGTCAGGTGATAGGAGCCGTGGCTGCCCAGACGCAAGCCCTTGCCAGGAAGGCTGCCAGATTGGTCAAGGTGGAGTACGAGGAACAAACTCCCATCATCACTATCAAGGTCTGACATGGCTGGTTGTGGTCCTTTTACAGTTTTTTGAAAATTTTATTTTGTTGTTGTACTGTTCGTTTCATTTCTTAAATTGCAGTTTGTCTTACATTAATCATTTGTTGTCAAGATTGCTGTTACCTGATTGATTAGTGATAAGATTAAGATTAAACTTTCTTTTTCCACTCTGCCATGCTGTATCAGTACGAATAATATACTATACAAATTTCCTTTGCTTTACTTCACCAGGATGCAATCCGAGATAATTCTTTTTACGAGAGGGTCGTACGGACAGACCATGGTGACCTTGACGCAGGCTTCAAGGGCAGTGACCACATCCTAGAGGGGGAGATCTACATGAACGGACAGAACCATTTCTACATGGAGACTATAGCAACCAGGGCTGTGCCTTTGGAAAATGGAGAAATGGAAGTCTTTTGTTCTACACAAAACCCGACATCCACACAGGTAGCCTACTGCATACTTTTATCATGGTTGGTGGTTGAAGAATGTCTCTGATGGATTCTACTTCTTTTTTCTTTTCACCTTTTTCTTCAGACCATCATTTTCCTTCTTTCTCAGCGCAGGGTGAAATTTTATTTAACAAATAAATGAATTATTGTAGCTGAAATTGTTCTCATTTCTTTATCTGGAAGTTATCTATGTGTATCATATTCAATATATGGTATCCAATATATTTGCATTCTATCATTTGTTTTTCCTTACTTTCATCTCAGTTTAACATTGCTTCAGCCCTGGGTGTCATTGCAAGCAAAGTCGTTGTACGCACAAAAAGAATAGGTATGTGTGATGGGCAAGATGAGGGAATTAAACGGTGCAAAATTAAGTTAAAGCTCACACCCTGTTTGTTCAAGTAGATTAAGTTAAGACCAATTGGAACAGAATTGACATTCTAGATTACATTTTAAATCAGAAAAGAAAACAGTTGGTCAGGAATGCATTATCCATTAGCTATTGAAATCATATTAAAATGTCTGGCATTGTATCTACATCCAAAATGAGAAATGATTTGTTTCCCATCGTTAATGTAGGTTGAGGAATTCATGTGTGTGCAAAGTAGCTCAGGAGCGCAAATATAGGATGCTATAACTTTAAGCTTGGGGGGTCACTGCTTATAAAGAGCTTATTGACCTGTGACTTTATCATATTAAAACTATCAAATAATATCGTTCTTTGTTCATATCAAGGCGGTGGTTTTGGAGGCAAAGAAACCCAGTGTGTAATGTCTGCTGTCCCTACAGCTATTGCTGCCAGAAAGTAAGAAAACAAAATTATAGCTAGTTGTATTCTTTTAAGAATAATTACTCTTTCTTTGACTTAGTTGTATAGGCTTTTCTTTTATATCGCTTCACCACAAAAGTCTCTTGAGCATCATATCGTTTTTGAATAATAATTCATGAGTATTTTGGGAACGGACTGTTTCAAATAGACAAAGTCAATGTTTTAGACTATGAAACTGATGTATTGACATTAATTGTGGACTGGATTTTCAAAATCAATGAAAGTCATTAGTCTCGAGCCAATATCTAGTCTTCAAGAAACCATATTCAACCCATAACATTTGTACCTCAAAACCATTGACAAATTGATATGAAGATTTCTCATTTTCAATTTGTCAAGTCAATCATTTTTTTTAGTTCTTTAAAGCTTAAAGCTGAAATCGTACATATAGCCATTATGTAAGACTGGATAACCACTGGTAACTTCATTATCAGACAACATGCGGAATCCCATTATTTGTTTTCTGAATAACGTGAGTGCTGTAGCTTCCATTGTTGGCCATATTATTATTATGTTTCTCAGCATCTGTTGCATTTAATTTTTGTCGTTGGTTTTTGTGTTTGCCTCCCAGGTTGGGAAGCACAGTGAGGTGTGTCCTGGACAGAGATGAAGACATGGTCATGACTGGCAACAGACACTCCTTCCTGGGAGTCTACAAGGTAATTGCGACGAAGAATTTTACCTTGAGCTTACTGCAGTGTTTTAACATAGTTGTACAGGCTCTAAATTCCTTGCAAAAGTTACATTGCTATTTTCATTGGGATATGAAATTTTAAGACTATTTTTTTAATTTGCATTTTACACCCCTGAGTATAAGAATGTGTTTATCTTTATTCAATTTCATTAGATATATTTATCACCTCTATTGTATCCATGTTTCTCTGTTAATTTGTTGTTGCCTTTTATATAAGCTCAGAAGCGATGTAAGCTTTTAAAATATATGTGTCCAACCACGACAAAAAATGCGGCAACAACAAGTTTATGAATCTCAAAGAGTTAACATGCCTGAGAATCTACCCATTTTACCCACTCCTATTCGTTCAATTCAATATTCTTCATATTATTCTTTTCCTCAATTAACTATTTTCATAAGGAAGCGTTCATATTCAAAAGATATTTCCAATGTGAACAGAGTATTTTTTTGTGTTCATAACGTCTACAGGTTGGCTTTTCATCTGATGGAAAAGTTTTGGCACTAGATGTGAAGTTGTATAACAATGGAGGCAACTCTATGGATCTGTCAGTCGCTGTAAGAAGATATTTTATCATTTAAACGTCTTGACCATTTTTGTTCTCTTTTTTTAGTATCTAAATCAGAAGCTAGTAATATAAGGACCAATGGTATGTTCAACAATATCATATTTTTTTGCCAGGTTTTACAGCTTTACCAGGTTACACTATGAAAGCGTTTGATCAAAAGTATTGTATCATCTAATGACACTCTGCTAAAAAATTGCGGCAATTTTCTTCCTGATAAAAACTATTTCATATTATTGTTTTGAAGTGAACATTCAATTGTTTACACCCTTCCTCTACAATACTTTCGGGTTTGAGTAATGGTGATATATTCTGATAATATAAGATTGATTTATTCGTCTTTATTGCAAAAATTGCCTTAGTCACAAGGAAAAGCATGAGGGTAAATTATCCTGAAGTCTTCTAAGTAGCTGTCCAGAACTATTTTTCTATTCATTCCATGGGAAATTTTCTCACATCTGACAGGTGATGGAAAGAGCCTGTCTTCACTTCGATAACTGCTACCATTTCCAAGCTTACCGTGTGGTGGGTCTGGTGTGTCGTACCAACATCATGTCCAACACGGCCTTCAGGGGCTTTGGGGCTCCTCAGGGTCATTTTGTCATGGAGAGTATTATTGAACATGTGGCAGCTTTCCTTGGCAAGGATATGAAAGAGGTACTACCTGTGTATTCTGTATAAAACCAGAGAATAATTTGGTTTCCCTTGTCATCGATTTCCACTTTATGAATTTTTCTTCAAGACAATATTCAGAAATAAATGAAGACATTTTACGTTTACACCATTCTCAGTGTTTTGAATAGTAAATAACGTTCATCCAAGAGAATTTGTTGTATCAATGATTTGAATAGCATCAACTGTGTAAATGTTCTTCATGGTGATGTTTCATTGCTATCCTGAATATTCTTTCAACGTATAAAGGTCTGTGTTGACATCTGAGTGCCATTATCAACTCAGCCAGGTTACCCCTCTTTTGTTTTTAAATTTGCAATTTTGGACTGTTTATGCTCCAACCAAACAAATTATTTTCTGAATTTATCAATCGAAAGAATTTGTTTTGAAAAGATAATCAACCAAAAAGTGACCTTTCTTGATTTGTGAATAGTGGCATGCATGGAGACGATTACAAATAAGGGGATACAAATGCTACATCTGGATTTTATTTGATTGGAGTATTCAACTGAGGAAGGAAAGGTCTTTTTTTCCTGTTCATTGACTGCAATGATTTGATTATACGCAAAGTAAACTTTTGTATAGTATGGTGTTTACTGACCTATGTTATGCTGCAGAAATTAGTTGTGCTCACAAAATAGGGTGTTACAATAGAATGTGCAAAAGACTTTTCTGGAAACGTAAAGTAATAAACATAAAGTATGATAATGTTATCTTCAACCATCAATACTGTCATGAAAATGACACCGGTATAATCTAAAAATCTCTTTTTTTTAAAGTATTCGCTTCGCATAAACATTTTCAAATGATCTCTTTGGGCTTTAATTGTATCGTTGTTTTATTCTGTATTACAAAATAAATTGTACATTTATATTTCTGACAATTGATATCAGACTTAGTGTTGAAGTTTTTGTTGATTTCAATTTTTTCCATCAAGGTACAAGAGAGAAACTTCTTCAGTCCTGCAATAGACGCCCGTCTCCAATTGGCCAATCAGTCTGAAATGATAAGTCGTTGCTGGAAAATGTGCTTAGAAAAGAGCAACTTTGAACAAAGAGAGAAACAAATTGAGGAATACAACAGGTAGAGACAATGATCCATATAAATATGTCTTTAAAAGAAAAAAAATATTTGCCTTATTCTGTTTGCCTTAAAAATTCAAAGTAATCCTTTCGATTTCTTTTCGTTTTGTTTTACTCTCTTGCTTTTTTAATCTAAAACAGTGAAAATGTCACATTCATGAATATTACTGTGTATTACTACATGACTTTAACTAACAAACATAATATTATAATGTTAAAGAATCTTCAAAAGGAATATATGATATAATGCAAGAAAACAAAGTTCATCATATGATAGATCAATAAGGTATAAGGTATCATTAGTATCATTGATGTGTGCATACTGTACTGTAAGTTATACATACTACTACTACCAATTGACAAACCTGTTTACACAGATGAAATAAGATCCATTATATTAATTTTATATTTTTTTACTTTCAGTCAGAACCGATGGATTAAGAAGGGAATTGCCCTGGCCCCCCTGCAGTTTGGAATTAGTTTTGTTCAGAAGACCATGAATCAGGTATGGTACATTGGATCAACGGGAATGAATGGATTTTTTATTTGTTTCCTGTTGAATGGTAGATACGCTTCATCTTATATTTTATCACAAAGCCTTCAGAGTTTTTCTTTTTTCTAAAGAGATAATGAGAGATAACAAAATTTGTGATATCTGATCTTGGATATATCATTTTTATTATGAGGATTTAATCAATAGATGATTGTCGCCTGGTGTATATTTGTCCAACAATAGTAAGGATGTCAGGGTAGAAATCCTGATTGCTCGATCTTAGGTCGGAAGTTGAATTCTTAGGAATTTTTTTTTTCACAATTGTGTTCACTCCATCTAGGTTCATAAATGGGTACAAACACATAAATGTCATTTATTAGTGTAATGGCTTTCTTTTTTGCTCTTTTTCCTTTTCCATAATATTTGAGATATTATATTCATTCAATCTTGATTGTAATCCTTCATTAATCTGCGATGTATCTAAATCTAACTCTTCCATCCAATGATGCTCCCAGGCAGGAGCCCTGGTCCACATCTACCAAGAAGGGTCCGTGTTGATTGCCCATGGTGGTACCGAGATGGGACAAGGACTACATGTCAAGGTCGCTCAGGTAGGCAAATCGATTACGTCACTCACATGTTTACTTTCCACTTTCGGTTCAACTGCTATTATTCCTTCATGCCAACACTGGTGAAGAATAAGAGACCAAAGCAGGGTCTATGTTATAATTTATCTATAATTGTCAGCACAGAAATTTAAGATACCAGATGTTGTTTTGCACTGTGCAGCTTTCTTTTATAATCTGTTTGATAGAAAATGTATTTATATGTCATTTACAGCGATATTTCTGAAAAACTTTGGTGAAATTTAATGGAGAATCTTTGTTTTATAATATCATCTGTAAAATCTATAGAATTGTAGTGGTGAACTTGACAGTGCAGTTCTCTTTCTGGAATGACTTTTCTATTCCAGGTTGCTAGTGAGATTTTGGGAGTACCCTTGTCTCAAATCCATATCAGTGAAACCGCCACCAACACAGTACCAAACACATCCCCTACTGCTGCAAGTGCCAGTACTGATTTGTATGGAATGGCTGTCAAGGTAAAATGAAGGGAGATTTTAATAAAAGAAAGAAAATCAAACTATATAAAGGACCCAGATGGAGTAAAAGTAAAACATTGGTTTAGTAGACTTTTTAAAGAGAGTGTGCGCCGTTGTCATTGTCAAGAAACACAATCCTGGTGAAATATTAGCTGAGATAATTTGATTGAAGAAAAAGATGGGGTCTGCATTCTATACTGTGGGCTTATATATTTGTTGTAACCTACAGTACTTTCTATTTAAATCAATTATCGATTCATACCATCAGGACAATATTTTTACGAACAAAATTAAGCTTCACTGCTTTGTTCTTTTTAGCTAATAGTAATAGTAATAGTAATAGACAGGGTTTTCACACGTGTGATGTACAATATTAATCCCTTTCTATGAGATCAAAGTGAGGGATTTGGGTCGTGTAGAACTCTAATCCCAGTCCAATTCCAAAAACACAACACTGTTACATATTTTTTATTTGACAAGAGTGAAATACTTTCTACCTTTGCCTTAATTTGTACAGATTGCATGTGAAAAGCTTAAAGAAACGCTAAGACCTTTTATGCAACAAAACCCAGAGGGACAGTGGGTAGATTGGGTGAGTGAAACAAAATGGCGAAGTTATCACTTTGTGTTGATTACCTTTTTCAATCATGCTTGTATGGGGTATTCTAAGATATACAAATGAATTTGTGTATCCCAGTACTAGTAAAGTAAGGTATTAAACTGTTTATTGTCCAACAATCATCTTGAAACACAACGTCCTGTTGGACACTTTTGCACTTGACTTGAATCGTGACACTGACAATTTCTATCTCTGTGTAAATTGCTTGATAGCTGTGTAACCATGAGGCAAATGGTGTAGTAGCAGTAGAGTCTTTGCCATGGTCTCCTTAGTGTCAGATCTTGTCCAAACCAGGAATTCCCAGGAATTAAATTCACCAGGTTGGGAGTCCACCCTCTAGGCGAGCTACTCATTCCACTTTCTATTCATTATGAAACTGAAACAAGACAGTTTAGGACTAAGAAGAAGACCAACAATAGCAGTTTTTGTCTCTATTTTGATTTGATGACCTTACCCAAGTGTGTTTATGATAAAACTATATGATCTTATACAATTTGCAATAAGATTCAATGTTTTGATTTATGTTGTGGGGGTGGGGTTTGTTTGTTTTTTGGTCTCCTTTAGGTCAAGAGCGTTTACACTGCACAACTCACTCTCTCAGCCACAGGATTTTACTGGTAAGAAACTTTGAAGCAAATGGTCTTCTTCAAATAAATATGTACTAGAGTGAAGTTTATAACGGTCTTGAATTCTGCAATTTTGTTCTTTCTTTTTTATAAGGTACAAATTGAAAAGCTATGTTTGTGAAATTCTTGAAGAGGGGAGAATACCATAGTTTTTTTTCTTCTAAATAAATTGTTGAATATCTAAGAATAAAAAGAGACAGAGATGTTAACTCTATGTTAATTATGCTCATTCTTTTCAGTGTGCCAGAACTTGGGTATGACTTTGAGACCCAGCGTGGTAGACCGTTCAAATACTTCACACTGGGGACCTCATGCACCGAGGTACAAATTGACTGCCTGACAGGGGACCACAAGGTTAGTTTTACTCTCATAAAGTCGTCACTAACTGATTTTACCACCAAATCCTTTGTAAGAAGTGAAAAAAGAAAAAGAAATATTTTAGAAGAGAGAAAGTTTGATGTCCATTTGTATGTTGATGCTTTGTTATGAAATTTCTTTGTATCAAAATTTCTTTTTATTTGTATTTCTATGTAAGAGTGTAGAATGCATGGTGTTTGAGAAAAGTTTCATCAGCATCTTTCAATGCTTCTCTCTTATTCTGGCAACTAAGAAATTATCTAAAATTGAATTCCATCTCAGTCTCACAAATACTTTTCTAGACTTGATACTTTTAGGTACCATAACTACTACCCCTGTCTTTGCGTTGTCTATCCAGGTCCTTAGAACAGACATAGTGATGGATGTTGGTAAGAGTATCAACCCAGTCATTGATGTTGGACAGATTGAAGGAGCTTTTATGCAGGTAGGCTCTGGCTTGGTAACAAGCTCTCATGTTGGTTGGATGCAAAGATTATATCCCCGGTGTAATTCTATAACCATTTAAGTTCAAGTGCATTTTAGAAAGTTTTACAGAAGAGCAAAAATATTCTTATACGCAAAGGACTTGATCCATCAATCTAAAGACTAGGTTACAAAATGAAAGCCATTCATTGTGACTAGAACTAGGATCAAAGAGATGTTCTAGTCTCATTGCCATAATCCGATGTCTAAATTTATTCTCTCATAAAATATCATCAATCATTTAAGGAAGTTGAAACAGTTGCCTTCTCGGATGGAGGGAAAAATAGGATGTCCTGTGTTTACGATAGGCACATTAAAGATCCTATGGCAGGATGAAATTTGTTGTATTGTTTGCCTTAGTTATTTATTGTGTGGACTCTTCAAATGTTTGTATGCCATTGATAATAATAATAATAATAACTGTCAAATCCTACAGGGTTACGGTCTATTCTTGCTGGAGGAGATCAAAGTGACCCCTAGTGGCTTTCACCTCACCCAGGGTCCAGGCAACTACAAGATTCCTTCCTTTGGCAACATTCCCACCGAGTTCAACGTCTCTCTCTTACCAGACAGTGATAATCCTTCTACCATATTTTCATCTAAGGTAAACTTTGTTGTTTCTTTTTTTAACCAAAAATAGTCAGAGAAATACATTTATCATTCAGATTACATTATTATCTAGAACAGTTTTTTGAGTTACAAAAGAATGATGATTCTAATTAAAAGATAAGAGGCATGTGCAATTTCTTTCTATTTCTAGTCACTTTGACAGGAATGCATTAGTATTATTAGTATGATAAAAAATATTTTAGCTTGAGTATGCTTTGTCAAGCACACAATTCATTGTACCTCAGTTTCCTATTGGTGATAACAAATCTTTTCACTATCACGTGTTTGCTCTTTCATACAATTGCAGGGTGTTGGAGAGCCTCCCCTTTTGTTAGCGACATCAGCGTTTTTTGCTGTCAAGAACGCCATCAGGGCTGCCAGGCGTGAAGCAGGAGAGACAACCATGTTCCCCTTGAAGAGTCCTGCCATGCCAGCTGTCATTCGTATGGCTTGCTGTGATCAGTTCACCAAAAAGGTACTGATACTGATACTTACATATATATTATATTGGATTGATTCAAAATAATGATAATAGGTGAAGAAAACTGATTTTTCCATTACCACCAAAAGTATTATCATGACATAAATTGGAATCTACTCGTCAAGCTATGAATTATGCTTTTTACATTTTTTAAAAGGACAACAAAAAGTTTTTTAATGAATTTTCAAACATAAGAAAATCTCTCAATGAATTACATTTTTTCCACGTATCTTGTTTGATAATGATGATCTATTTTCTCTTTCCCCAGTTCCCTCTGGCAGACCAGGAGACTTATAAACCCTTCTTTGTGGATTTATGAGATGGTTGCAGACGACGAGAAAGACCCGTAATATTATTCACAGACAATTAAAAACCCAGGAATATCCAATACATTTCTGTCTCCGTATTATTCCCAGGTTATGAAACTTATTCCGGTCTGTTCCTCTCATCAAGCTGTGTGTATCCAAGTATTGATTTTGGTAGCAGGGAGAAAATTTGACACAAGGATTTAATTTGTGCCATATTTATATTTATATACCATGTCTACTCAATGATCAATAATTCCTTCCATATTTATAATCTAGTCTAACACAGGAGCAAAGAGTTTCTATTTTGTAATTGTAATGCTCTGGAAAATATTTTCATTCATTTGTATTACCCAGTAAAACACAGATGCGTATCTTCGGGGTTGCAAGCAAAGCGCTAAAGTCAAGCTGAACTTTTTCAGGAGAATAAATTAAACTTCTTAAAACATAACTGGTTGTGCACGGTAAACCTAGCAGCCAGCAGAGATAAGCGTGTTGTTTGAAGCTTATTTCTCAGGATTTCATTGGTTGATCTAAATAACATCGACATCAGATGGTGTGTTGACATCCACAGAAAAAGTGTTCAGCATTTTCTGGAATGTTTCAATTTCTGTACTTAACCGGATTGCTTGCGACACTGACAGTATATATAAACAACAGGTTGGGGCATTGCAATTAGTTTGCTTTATCATGTCAGTAGTTCATTATAACCATGTTTTGTTTAATGTTTGTGGTTTTACACAGAAAGGTTATGTATATATATATATATCCAAGACAGGGCCGCATTAATCTCCAATGAGACAGTCAAGTCAAGCCAAAATAATAATTACTCCCCCCTGCCAGGATTCGAACCATGGACATCCATATGACAGGCAAGTTTGTCTCTAAACAGAATGACGCCATGGCTAAGAGTAAGAGACACAAGTGGAAAGTCCAAGTATTGGATAAATTCCACATTTTTTTACCTAAATACATGCCTACTCTATTTATTAGTGTCTCCCATAGCTACAGACACTTATCAACATTTATGATCTTATAAATTCACATCCTCATAGTGGATTGATATCGTTGTGGTCTTTTCATTCCAACAATTGGTCTCTCCCTTCCGAGAGAGTGAGAGACCATAAGCAGCTGTTATTCAGTCCTCTTTTCAATGGGGACACCCAACCAATACTTTTTTTAACTTTGTATCATCTTTTAATAAAACTTGTATTGATACATCTAGTCAGATGTATTTGTTAACCAGGCATATATATATGTGAATAATTTATAATCAAATGCATACTATATCAGACTTGATAAATCTTCATTATCATTTTGAACATAATATTGTATTTGTTGAAAAATAAAACCTTAATGTGAAAATCGATTCCATTGAATGTTTTCATTGTATTCAATAAATGGTTATGTCTCATATTATAGAGAACGATGGAGCCTGCAGTGTAGGTTCTCTCATTTTTACATCTAAATGGGAGGCGACACAAAAATCTGTTTTGTTAGCAGCTGAGAAATGCGTCCAGTGTATTGCTCACAGCGCCATTCAAGGACGGGCACTGCTTGCCGTAGCTCCCGTATTTCCCGGCTCTTGTGTTTTGTCAAAGGTGGTAATAGGGGCATCTACCTCAATCACCATTTAAGACTTGAAATGGAGCTGGGTGCCGACACTGCTAACGCGGTATAAGACATTGGATAACAAAACAAAAGAGAACGATGGATTGGGCATTGGGGAAAGTCCAGGGTTCGAAAAGAAGGCTGACCTGAGGCATCATCTGTTCTGATAAACATAACCATATGGTTACATACCAGATTGGCTTCTTTACTTCTTCAGGTACCCAGTAGCTAGTTCTCTTATTTGGGTTTTGGTCAAATCACATGATTTGCATGAAAAATCTAGCAACCTGCCAGTCCTTTCTGAACTTGTAATGATGAAATCAATGGCTTCGTCATTTTACTTTCTATCTGATAAGAAATAGACTAAAGCTGTAAAATTGTTTACTAATGAAAAAGATCAGAATAAAAGCATGGAAAAAATCAACATCCAACAAAAATTAAGATCAGGGTTTTATTTACATAGCAGCAAGACTCAAAAAATCGTATTATTATCATTATTATTTACAAGATAGACAGCATTGACAAGCACATCCCTCAAACACTTGGAGCTCCATATGCATCAGGCATTCTCTCAATAGAGTATCTGGAATGAAAGAATGTCTTGTTATAGTATTGGGCCGCATAATTTGGTGTAAGATAATCTGCAGTTCAAGTTTCTGGCATTGCTTTTGATATCTCTCTAACACTAAGAGTTAAGAATACTTTATAACAATGAGTTTATTTGTATAGCACCTTTCGCCAAGGCCTCAAGGCGCAACTCATTACAAAAAATGCTGTCTCTATCAAAGCAATTATGATATATTTCAAATATGATCATAGATATATGCAGGACCTTTATTGGTGAGAGCTTTTTGTATCTCACAAAGACACCTCTCCAAGTTCGCATATTTTTATCTATAATAATATACTGTAAGAAAAGCTACAAGATAAGTGCCATAGTGACATAAAGAATTGAATCTCAAGTCTTGATTCTATATTATAAATATTGTAGCATCTAGTTATAACAAAATATCAATATAGCGAAGAAAAAAACAAAAAAACTTTGCTGTCCCACAATGTTATTGTCATGGTGCTTAACATGTTTTCACTTTTAAGAAAATCATCAATAAAAACCTTTTGAAATTTGCTATATTACATAGCATCACCAAAGAGATAGATATTAATCAGTGCTGATAATGAGAAAAAGTAAAAAAAGAGGAACATTTTCTGTGCGCGCCCCAATCCAGAGATTTTGAAAT
>JAULCB010203531.1:0-14799 GCA_032358575.1 Dendronotus rufus
AGAGAGAGAGAGAGAGAGAGAGAGAGAGAGAGAGAGAGAGAGAGAGAGAGAGAGAGAGAGTTTTTTTTGTATGTGTAAATGAGGGTATTAGTGAAATTTTGCCACAAAAATGTATATCAAACGTCTGCAATGATTATGAAAATCGTTTTTGAAAATTCCATTGTGGCTGCTGATTGTGCAATTCTGAACGAAGCTAAATATTTTGTTTTACTTAGTAATTCATGTCAGGAGAAAAACAGAAATTTATTTCATCCTTGCATTTCCAAATACGACTCTATGCGAGTAATATAGTCATACTCACACTGTTTTGGTTAATTTGGGGTTGGTTTTTTTTCATTGACCAGATGCACTTCCTTTGGAGACCAGCTATCCGACATCAACTCCAAGCACCGTGGCTTCAACGACTCCGCCTTTAAGATGTTGTCGTGGTTAGCAGAGGCAGAGGACCAACTGGCCACCATTAAACAGGACAGCGGCACGCCAGACCCCGACCTACTACACAGTCAGCTGGAGCGTGTTAAAGCTTTGAGCAATGACGCACTCGGCCAGTCCACTCTGATGGAAGATGTGTCCAAGAAGGGCCAAGATCTTACCAACAGCCTTAGTGGCCTGCCAGCTGACAAGAAACAGGTGGGTTGCTCTCATTTATTGTTTGGGATAGCAGTACTTTATTATTTGGTTAAAATTATTTCTACTGTTTGGCAGGAAGTCGGAGGGTGTCCCCAGTGAGTTCTGTCATATTTTATCTAATTATGTAAGAACGATTTAGCCTGCTGGGGAATAAATTATGATGTAATTTCTATGAATATAATATGCTCAAACTCAAACAGACTATTAACCCATCTCTATATATCTATATCTGTATCTGTTTGTCTTGTCTTATCCGTGTCAGGTGAACAAGCTAGTTGACAACATGAAGGAGATAGAGGCTAGGTACGAGACTGTGTGTCAATCAGTCAGCGACCAGACCAAACTGCTGCAGGCCACCATCACCCAGTCCCAGGATATCCAGGGGGCAGTGGCTGACCTCCTCAATTGGCTGGACACGGCCGAAAGGGCAGTCGCCTCACAACAGCCCATCTCCCTGGACGTAGCCAAAATCTCTGATCAGGAACAGAAGTTCAAGATTGTGGCGGCTGATGTTGTTAGGTAAGCTGATGCATCGTGTGTGTGTATGTGTGCGTATGTGCCGAATAAAAGTCCTTTTTAAAGAACTCATTTCACATTACTTGGAGAAAGATGTCTTTCTTCACAGGTGTTTGACTATTTATTCCTGGTGGGTTTTTATTCTATTTCTTATCTTATCTAATTATTGATTGTAGGAAATCATTTTTAATCCGAAAAGAAAATTACTTCAACAAATTTATTATTCTTAGTTGAGCTTTTTCATAATATGTTTCCCTTCTCTTTATTCAGTCATGCTGACAGTGTGGCCTCAGTACGAAACGCTGCCTTGGAGTTGATCAAGTCAGGAGACCTTCACATGGCCAGAGATTTGGAGCAAAAACTGCTGGACATTGAGGAACGATTCTCTGGAGTTAAAAATGCTTGCGAGGAGAAAGACCACGCTTTCCAGGAGGTGGGTGAGAAACTCGACAGCTTCCAAGACAAAATCGAGGCCAGCCATAAATGGCTACAAGCCAAGATGGACAATATTGACTCCACCGACATGAACAAGATGTCCATTGAGGACGCTATGGAGAAGCTGGAGGAGATTGAAACTGAGAAAACCAAACTGGAGAAAGAGATTGCGACGGTGAAGTCCCTGGCTGGAGACCTGAAGAAGGACGAAAGGACGGGCAATCCCGCTCCAGTGGTACAAGCCGTCGCCAATCTGGAGAAGAGCCTCAAAGACTTTGATGCCGCCTTCAAGGAGAAAGAGGCCGAGTTGAATCAACGAGAACAGCAGGGCAACGAGTTTGAGTCGGCCAAGACCCTTCTTCTCTTGTGGCTGGCCCAGATCGAGGCCCAAATGGATGAATTTGAGCCAGTGGCCATGGATGTGGCCCTCATTGAACAACAAGTGGCCCAACTTCAGGTAAGAGAGTTGTAGGAAATGATGGTTGGGGTTGGAAAGAGAAGATGGTAGGGTTTGAATATTATTATGAATATAATAATAATGAATATAATAATATGTGTAGAACAAGATGTTAGAACCATTTGACTGTGAATAATCTATTGATAAAGTGGCCATGAATGGGTTGATCTGCTTGTTTGGTGATGTTACGAAATCACGTAAAAGGCTTTGAGAAGTGTAGGTTTTGGTGCAGGGATATGAATTAGAACGTCCTATTTATCCGTATCATATTGAAATCGATTTCACTGCTTTGGAGAGTGTGGGTTTTACATTTGATTCTTATTTTTTGTTCAAACTGTAGTCTTACTTTTTACTAGCACTGTATAGTCTAAAATGTATACTATGCTCTACCACACAAGCAAAGTTTCCGCCATTACTTGCTATTATACCTTTGTATTGTCCGATTGATTGCAGCCTATGCTGGAAGAGTACGATGGTCAGGCCATCAAGGTCGATGAGGTCAACGACCTTGGCAATGCCCTTGAAGTCATGACCAATCCCGGAGACCGGCCTATCAGCCCGATCCAGCGTCTGGGAAGTAAGTCACTCCACACTCCTTGTACACACCTTATCATTACCCTGCTTCAGTTATCCATCTTTGTACATGATTTTATGCAGTAGATTTTTTTCTTACTTAACTTTTACCCTAAATTTAGCTTATTTTTAAGATAACATATTCAACTCCTGACATTGGATACATAAAGTTTCCTGGCCATATCATACACAAATAAAAATAACTCTTTAAATATCCTAAAAGATGAAATATATTTTTAACAATATCAATATCCTTATATGGTGTAAACATACCTTAAGCACCTCCCATACGTTTTACATTGCACACAGTAAATTGATGATAATTTTTGCTGTATCCCACTGGCATTTGCCTACAATATATTCTTACATTCGATTTGATGATTCGTGTATCTGAATTCAAATCTAGCTGTGTAACCGAAGAGTTAATTTTCGGGGGGTTTTTCTGGGTATTTTATCTAATATCCTTTTCTTTTTCTTTATATATACTTATATGATATAACCAATATACTCCTTTTAGATCCCTATTTTATAATAATGCTGATTTACTCTCGGTGATATCTCGCTACCTAATTATCATTCTGTCGACACATTATCTCTGAGTATGTGCCAGAGCCTGTCATACCTCACCCGATTGAAGGACTTCTTTAAATCCATGAATGAATTTATTCATTTCTTATCATCTCCTCATAATATATCCTCTTCCACATCATAAACCCTTTTACCCCGCCTCAAGAGTTCAATGAAAATATGTTTGTTACCTTTCATCTTTCAGTAGGAGGATTTATCGAGATTATCTGTAGACGTGTTTTATCTCTTCTTCTTTTCTTAATTAGTTTTGGTTGGCAGTAAAGTTCTATAGATCTGATGTGGCTTTTTTGTGATTTCATTTCCTCAAAGAATTATCCTAGTTATCCTACATTCATATTTCATAAGTTGTTAAAGAATTAGAATAACTATTAAAGTAAAGAATACATAACTTAGATTGGTATGATTTGTTTATTAAGATTTTGCTTTTTGCTGCGGATAATTGATAAGGCTTAATGCAAAAAAAATGTAATCAAACAGCTTTCATAATCATTCATGCCTTTTGCTTTATTATCTGAATAAAAACATATTATGCAGCTAAGCCTTTCAAAATCTTTTTACAATGTTAACTATGAAATGAAAGGGTTCTCTTCTTGGAACTGTTTCCCTGGAAGAAGCGTACAATATGGGAATTGGCTGAAATTCATCTCTCATGCAACTAATATTTTCTTTTCAACATAGACAAATTTCAAGGCACATTACTAGTCTTCTAAAACCTGCAGAATCCCTGGACTTAATAAATGGCGTAGGGTCTTGTCTCTCCCTTTTTTACTTCTTCTATTTTTTAACTCTAAGCATGCGGACAAGGAAACCAATAGTGGTGTGTGTGTGTGACAGTATCATTAGTCCTATCATTACGACCTGTCAGCCTGTGTCCACGGACCTCCTCTCCCTCCTCTTATCCTGTGTATATCCTCTCATCTTCCTCCTCTTCCTCTACATCCATCCATCCATCCCTTCTTGTGCCTGGTGCTGTGACGTCTGTAGGACACCGACGCATCCCAGGCCTTCTGTCTCCTTGCCTGCGCACTCCCTCCCCCACCCTCCCTCTCTCCTCATCCGGCGCCATGAAGAGCTCCATGTCGAGCGAGTCCAGTGGCATCAGTAGCCGGAAGAGTTCCTCTGACAACATCTTGCTGGATGGTAAGGCTATCAAACAACCACTACAAACTACCAACACCACCAGCACCACAACCTTTGGCGGGGAATAAACAGAGAAATGAGAAGGAAAGCTTTGTGTGTGTGTAACAGAAAAGATTAATGAATTGTTAATCTTTTTTACTTTACACTTGAGCATTTATTATTAATTTTGCCTTTTTACATCAAATCACCGCCTGGTTTGGGAACTACTAGTAGACAAAAAAGAAAGCTCAGTGTCTGACATACACATGAGGGATAACTGATTTACTTGCACCTACACACAGCATTAAGATTTATTCGTCTTACCTTGAACATCAAACCAACACTGCATGGACATTTCATGATAAAAATAGAGTTTGTCTGAGCATACCTTTTTAGTTTGTTTGAATTTATATACACTTGCTCCTAAGAATATTTATTTGAGGTTAGAGAAAAGTAATTTCTATTGGGAAACGGAAAGAGGAATGATAAAGGTATTAATGTAATGGGTATTTCATTTTCCCTGTGTAATGGTCTGTCACGTTTACTTACTCTAAACTTTGTTTGAGAGTGAAAACAAAAATAACAGTTTATCATAATATCTTCTCTCTAAATCATTTTTATTGTACGTCTTTATCTGGTAAACTATTTGATAATGAGTTGATGATGTTGAAATACTTTATTGATATTTGGAGACGACAATAATGTGACTGCGTTATCCCTGTGTGCCTCCTTATCTCAACCATCTGCCTACGCTACTGCTTCATTCCTATATTATCATATTATCATTATTCCAGTGATGGATTTTTTCTCTTTTATTTTCAACCAATTTACTTATTTTTATGATTTTTATGATATTTCAAATCTCTCATGCTAACAAACCTAACTTAAATTGGAAGGAAATCTAGCAGAAGAAAACGATTTGTTTCTATCTTTGAATATCTCTTTTATTCTGATCAAGAGGGAATGAAATTGGTTTAAAATTAATACAATGAAACTGAACGGGTTGCATTTTTCATCCAGATATCTTCAGCACTTAATTTCTGTAAGAAATTTGTGGTGTGACAATATAGATTTAGTAACAACTTCTCTCTCTCTCTCTCTCTGAGAAAGGAACATATTAGTTATTTCCCCTCTTGTGTGAAAATTATTGCTGTCAAGATTACAAAATCTATCTTTGTGAAGAATTCAGAAATGTTAAGAATACTACCGCCTTAGCTCACTGTGAATTGAACCACAATCTAAATGGAATTCAGTGCATATTTTAGTTTAGTTTTTTATTCTTTTTATTATGTCATGGAAGAAAAGTACAAAGAGTAAAAGCATACTATATTTTTCTTATCTTATACCTTTGACCTCTGATTTTCTTCAATCCATTCAATTTTAACTAATAGTATATCAGAAATGTTCAAAGGCATTCAAACTTACCTACTGCCTCTTTCTTATAATTTATTCTGCACAACAGATTAACTTTTTCTCTTTTGTTTTGTATATTTCAATATATAACCATTATATCTTTTGAAGATTTTTTATCTTTTTCATAATCTGATATATTATGTATTTATTTGAACCTTTTTATTTTCTCTATCATATTATATTGCAAAATAGATCATCTTGGGCGTGTATAAATCTTTTTTTAATTACATATTACATTATTAACATCAGTTCTCTCATCCTGTTTTTCAAAATGCAAGTAATAAACTCTTCTCACCATTTCAATTTATATCTTTATATCTTTGAATACCAAATTGATTTCGCCTTGAATGCCACCAACATTACCGATACTAAAACCCATTTCAGACTTGTCCGAGACCCAGCAACAACTTCTGGACATAAACCAGCGCTACGAAATCGTCGGAGAACGACTGACAGAGCGCAAACAGGAATTGAACGACGGCCTGTCGTCCACCAAGAATTTCCTTCAAGACATGCAGGACCTGCAAGCCTGGCTGGACGACAAGGGCCGGCAGATGGCCCAACGTGCAGACAACGTCATTCCGGTGGTGGAGAAAGAGGCCAAGACAAAGTTGACCGATCATGAGGTTTGTTGCGTTAACTGACCGATCATGAGGTTTGTTGTGTTAACTGACCGATCATGAGGTTTGTTGTGTTAACTGACCGATCACGAGGTTTGTTGTGTTAACTGACCGATCATGAGGTTTGTTGTGTTAACTGACCGATCACGAGGTTTGTTGTGTTAACTCTTCTCAACCCGGCAGCTGTACTGTGCGTTTGCTCTAGGTTCTTTTTTAAAGAATTTAAAGATTTTTTGCAGGGTGCGGAAAGAGTTAACGGTGCTTATATAGGTACTTTAGGAAATAAAACTCTCTGAAAAGTTTATTGCTAAGCATCAATTGTTTCTAGTAGTCTTGTCAGCTTTTTCTTCGTGTTATTTTTTTTATCTCAAATTCTTATCCACTCAGCTATCCACTGTTTTGGTGATATAATGAGTCTCCCAAAATGTTGGTATAACCGTTCCACAATGATAACTCACTACCTCAAGGTGGGGAGAGGTTTATTTTTCTTCTAGGAAATGGGTTGTTATTTATGAGCATTTATTGTAATACAATGGCATGTAAAAAATCATTTCACCTCTCTCTGTGTGTGTGTCAGGTATTCCACCGAGAGCTGCTAGCCAAAGAAGGCCTCGTGGAAGACATCAGGAAGAAAGGTCACGACCTCCTCAAGGCCAAGGCTGGAGTGCCGGGATTGGATTCTTTGCAAGCAGAACTCTCAGACTTAGGTAAGAATGAGTTGGTGTGGCTTTGGTTGTCAAGTGGTTAGGCATGTGCTCATAGGTTTGAATCTTGACTAGGTCCAAAGTTGAGTCCTTGGGAAAGACAATTACACATTATTGCATCTGGGGGTTGGGAAAGTAATCTGTTAAAGACTAGTGTCTTATCTAGGGTAAATCAATAGTTACTTCTCCACTTTACACAATTGAAAGTGGAAATGGAGCTTTCTTACTTTTTTTAGTATGGTTCTACGGGCATTGAGCTTTTCACAACGGATGTATTCTGACTATTGCTTTGCCAAATTTGTATTCTATTCTCTAGGTGGGGGTTGAGTTGATAAATAGATTTATTCCCTTTTCACATAATAGCTGTAAAGAGAGAGATATTGTGTCTAGATTGCATTATTGTGAATATGATGATTTTCTTTCTATTTCAGACAACAAATGGCACGGATTGAGGGCCATGTCTGAGGAGAGAAGGAAGAGCTTAGAAGACGCTGTTGGGGACTTGCGTGACTTCCGCGAGCACGAGGACCAAATGTTGCGTTGGTTTGGCCAGAAGGAAAAACTGATGGACGTTCTTGGTCCTGTGGCCATGGAGCCATCTTTGCTCAACAGCCAACTGGAGCAGGTCAAGGTGAGGACAGGGGTCTCTTCTTCTTCTTCTTTTTCTTCTTCTTCTTCTTTTTCTTCTTCTCCTTCTTCTTCTTCTTCTTAAAACTTTCTTCTTCTTCTTTTTCTTATTCTTATTCTTCTTCTTTTTCTTCTTCTTCTTTTTCTATCACTTTCGATGACTACACCACAAGACCTGAGAATGTTATATAACCCAATGATGTTTTTTTAGCCCATGGATTGGCTTGTGCATTTGGGGTGTTCATATCTTTATCTGTTGTAGCATCTATCCGAAGCTTGTTTGAAATTGTATTGGTTAATGTTATTATCAGATGATATTCAACACTCACTTCATCAAAGATGCCATCTATATAAGAGTTTTACATAGAATTACATAGATTTTATTTGACTTGACTCTTCAGGTTCTGAAGGAAGAAATTGCCAGCCAAGAGCCAGTTTACGACCAGTTCCTCAACACTGGTCATTCCATCTTGGACTGGTGTAACTCGGAAACCCAGGAAGGCGCTCCAGTCAGCAAACGAATGGATGCAGTGTGCAAGGCCTGGAACAAATTACAAGGTTTGTCGGCAAACACACTAACCGAGCTCTATTATCAGACCCCAAGTTTTGGAAACAGTGTGTAATCATGAGTAAATCTCAAGAGACAGAAATGTTTTCCCTTATGTAATATTGTATACCTATGATTAGGAAACCCGATGAATCAAAATAATTAATTATTAATTAATTAATTAATAAAGACGCCAATGATTTCCCAATTAGAGAGGATTCATTCTATAATGATACGTTGTATTCGTACATTAAAACTTGTGAACGAACCATGAACTTAATTTTTTTTTCATCTATGACAGCTCGGTTGAAAGACCGAGAGAAGAGTCTCGAGTCCATCCAAGGCTTGAGTGGTGAGTTCTCCACCCTAACCAGAGACCTGGCCAACTGGCTCGGGGATTGCAGCGACAAGATTGATGGCCTGCCAAGAGTCAGCTCACAGCCAGACAAACAAAAGGCACAGAGAGACAACCTCAAGGTAAGGGGACTGATATAGTAACCTAGGTCGGAAATGGTCGGAGCTTATCCTGATGTCTGTAGTTTGAAAAGACTAAATTTCATTGATTTTGTTTTATGATATTAGGTTTTTTTGCTGGTTCTTTTTTTTTTTTCCATTTTTCTTTTACATGTTTGGACGTTTTGTAGTGTTTATGTTTTTGGACAAAATAAGACAATATCATATCCACAGAATATTTTAAAAAGTTGAATTCATATTGTTGAAAAAAGGAAACATTAAATGTATCAACTAGAAATAGAAAGAACAGACCTGTAAATCTTCAGCCAATTGTCTGATTTCAGTCATTGTTACTGTCCAAGTGGACTGAAAAGCCAATAGTTTTTTTGTTTTCACATTGCTATTTTCATTGGGATATAAAATGTATCAGACTATTTTTTATTTGCCATTTACACCTTTGAAAGAAGAACAAACTGAAACTGACCCTAATATTCTATATTTGTCAGTCCCTGGAGGAAGAGCTTCAAGAGAAGCTGCCCACCCTAGAGAAAGCCAGAGACTTGTGCAACAAGCTGTGTGACTCGGCCAAGGATCCTTCAACCAAGACGGACCTCCGGGCAAAGATGACAGCCCTGGATAGGGACTTGAATGATACCGTGAAGAAACTGGGTAAGGAAGGATCCTCTTCACTTGGATAGAGAATATTATAGAACAAAACTATTGGGAAAAAAAAGAAACCCATGTACTTTTTATTTTAACTCTAATTTGTTTTTATATGTAGATTGTCATATATGTGAGAAGCGTTACACTTGTATGTATTTATTTATCCCATGTTTTTCTCTCAATCCTACAGCAGATAAAGAGTATTATTAAATGACGATTTATTGATATTCTTGTCTCTTCTAGGAAAAAGAGCAGCAGCTCTTGACGAAGCATCCAGAGCAGAGGAGCAGTTTTCTGCCGATTGCCAACAGATGCTGCAGTGGGTTCAAGCTACCTCCGGTATTCTCATGGATTCGCCAGCCCTCACTGGAAACACCGACCAACTACACAAACAGGCCTCGGATAACAAGACCTTGATGCAGGACCTCAAGCTGAAGGAATCGGAGATCAAAGCCCTGATGACCAAAGGCCATTCTCTGAGCCAGGAAGCGTCTCCCACCTCGGAGGCCAAGAACATTGACGACATCCTCCAGCAGCTGGAGAGCCAGTGGGGAGAACTGAAAGAGACGGTGGAGGAGAGAGACACCACGATTGGTCAAACGGCCACGGTGGCGGAAGCCTTCCACGCAAGCGTTGACAAACTGAACCTGTGGCTGGGCATGGCCGAGGAAAAACTCAAGAAGACCAAGCTGGACCGATTCGAGAAGGCGGCCATTGCCGGTAAGATGAAGGAATTGCAGAGTTTACAGAACGACGTTTTGAAGAAGACCCACGACCACGACAGTTTTACGCGCCAGGCCGACACCTTGTTGTCGTCCGTGGAAGATCCGGGCCACGAGTTGAAGGCCCTGGTGGACGAAATCAACCGGAGGTGGGAGGCCCTGAATGCCGGCATCCATGACAGGTCGACCAACCTGGAAGACCTACAAAGCCGCCTGTCAGAGGTTGACGAAAACGTGATGGAGACCAAACACAACCTGACTCGCTGGGAAGACAAACTGGCAGCACATCTCGACATGGGGAAAGCCGCCAGAGACCCAAAACACATTGACAAAATTAAGGTGAGAGAACGTAATATGACATGATAGAAAAATGTATTGGATGCAGGATACATTGGTCAAGTGGTCAGTGCAGTACCTTACCACTGGGACATCCTGAAATCGAACCCTGACCGACCAGATGTACCTAAGGCTTTGACTCTGCTCGTCCTATAGTAGATCCAGTATAAAACGGAGATACCACTTGTGTTATACATGTCAACATGCTTTCTATCTATAACAATGAGTCAAACTGTGGCCTTTGTTGTCTGGACTAACAATAACAACCTTCCATCTTTCCTCAGACCCTGCAAGACGATGTCTCCAATCTCGTGGCACAACTCGATTACCTGGACGCCTTATTGGAAGGGGCAGATTTGGATGATGGCGTGGATTGTAGTACTGTTGAAGGGGAAATCCAAAACATCCGTGGTAGACACTCTCGTCTAGAGAATGAGATTCTGGAGCTTCTGTCCAACATGGAGACTGGCTCTTCTATTGTTGGCCAGTACCAGGTAAGGGGATATCATAATTTGTTTCCAGTTAGTTTCCATTTTATCAATTGTATGCATACTTCCTTAATAAATTGAACAATTTTGATTAAAACTTTTGAAGGTAAATGGCATCTTTAGGATTTTCCTATCAAAGTTAAGTCTATGCAATGGAGATGGCATCTGTGTATTAACATTATGTTAACATTAAAATGGGCATTTAATAAAACTTTTTTTTAAACTTTAATTCTAGGACATGTTGAAAGCTATGGGCAGCCAATTGTCAGAATTGGAGTCAGATTTAGCCAATCAGAAGCCAGTGTCCAGAGACGAAGACGAACTTGAATCCCAGCTGTCGGCCATGAAAAACTTCCAGACACAACTCCAGGATTCCGAAGGTCCTCTCACTGACTTGAAAAAACAGGCTGCAGATCTAGAATCATCCGGCTATGTTTCTGAGCCTCGAGTTTTGTCTGCTCAGGTGAGATATCTATGTGTGTGGCTGTAGGAGAAGGAGGGTTCTTGTAGTCACCCATTTTACATATCACTGATTTAACTCTTAAATTTGCACTCAATCGTCTTCAATATTTATAAGATGACATGTCTAGCGTAATCACCAGCACCATGTAAAAATAGATAATGTCTTCTAGAAGCTGTGGAAGAAATAAAAAGTAAGATACACTGAAAATTGAATAACTTCTAAGTATTATGGGACAGTGGGCTGATCACCTGCCATAGTTCCTGATCCATAGTATTTCCCTATTATTGGATAACAAAAATAACATCAATGATTATTTTACTTTTCTAAAGGTGGAAGGTCTCAACAACCAGTATGACCGCACCAAGGACAAAGCTGACCAGAGAGAGGCCGAAATTGAATCCAATCTGGCCAAGGTCAAACAGCTTCACAACGATTTGGCGGGCTTGCTACAGGAAGTGGATGGCGTCATCGCTGACGTGAACAGTTTGCGTCCGGTGGGAAGTGACATCAACGTCATCAAGAACCAACAAGAAGAGTTCAAGGTTTGTTTGTGTGGAGAAGGGGAGGATCTGTTTTGTAGTTTGATTTTACTCAACAGTGGGACATTTGTTTCAAAAGATATTTCCTTCCATTTGTATTATTATAAGTAAGTACTCGCACTGATTACTTTCAAACAGTATACGGTTAGTTCATAATATTTTGGTAGGTTTTGAATAACATTATCACATTTTTTCATCAATTTGTCGTTATGATCAGTTTATTGTGTTTGGGGTCTACTTCTGTATCTCTTAAACTCAACAATAGTCTTACTTTTCCCAAGCACTGTATGACCTCAAATGGGTCAATGTCCTTTGTTCACACAAACAATCAAACAAACAAATTATTATTATTATTAATTCTTTTTTGCTTTGTCGTTCCCTTCTCTTCATATCCATTTAGAACCTAATGAAAGCCAAGGTAGAGCCGCTACAGAAGCAGATAGAGTTTGTCAATGACGAACTTCAAGCTCTGAACCAGTCAGCGCCATCTGGTGCCGATGATGGTGGTCTGGACTCGGATGCAGACTCTCTCCAAGACAGGTGGATGGAACTCAGTGAGAAGGTGAGTGAAATCATGGGACAGGGGCAAGAGAGGGGGAGGGGGGGGGGGAGGGAGTAGGCATCAGCATTCCAGATAATTGCTGATGGTTGGCGGCTGTTTCTTGACGGTTGTTTTATCGTCTTGTATTTCCCTTTGTAATGTGTGGCCTAAAATTAATTATACAAACAAAGAAGCATATTAAGAAGGTGTGTAATGTCTAATAGACTGGCTCATCATTGTCATTATTACCATCATTGTCATCATCATTATTATTATTGTTATTATTGTTTTCATCATTATCATTATTATTATTATCACTATTATTATTATCCCACCAGGTGTCTGAAAGGGAAAGAAACCTGGACAGTGCCCTCATCCAATCAGGCAAGTTCCATGAAGCTCTCAAGTCTTTGCTGGCTTGGCTGACAGAGACGGAGGACACCATCGCCAGCCAGAAGCCTGGATCTCCCGAATACCGGGTCGTCAAGGCTCAGCTCCAGGAACAAAAGGTACTCACTTTGTCTGTAGTCTAAATAACAGGCCTGTCAATCTTCAGCCAATTGTCCGATGTTAGACCTTTTTAACTATCCAAGTGGACTGAAAAGTCATTAGTTTTTGTTTCCACTTTGCTATTTTCATTGGTATATGGAATGTTTCCGACTATAATTTATTTATTTGCCATTTGCACCCCTGTTTGTCTATAGTTTAAATAACGACAAAAAAAGAGGAGGAGATGATGATGATGGGATATCAGCATATCGTCACTGCTCTACCATTTTGGCATAAGTCATTTTTCACAGTTTTGAGATATGATGAAAAAACACTGTTTTATTTCAATCACACTGGCTAAATTAAATCTTCACACAGAATTAATACAACAACCACTATAATATCACATCTCTTATGGGTGTGTGTTTCGTGTCTTTCAATTTTTTCTAAATTATTGGATAGGCAAAACTTAAACCATTATGTAATCTCAATTATTCATCTCAATGCTTAACATTTAATTCAGAGGGTATTTCTTTCATGTTTATATTAGTATTGCATTAATTGTGTCCTTCCTCCCATTCCATAGTTGCTACAGAAGATGATAGATGACCGCACTCCCAGTGTGACAACGGTCAAGGAAGCAGCTGGAGGCTTGATATCCAGTCTGGACGGACAGGAAAAGAAAAACATCACCGCTGAAATCAAGTCTCTGGACAAGAGGTGGGCAGGAAAATTATATGGAATTTGCTTTGTGGGGTAATGGTCAGCGTATTTGACTCAAGATTGAAAGGCTCTAGGTTCAAATCCAGCATAAATTCTATTTGAAAATGTTTACTCACTTCACTCAGGTGCAAATGATTACATGGCAGAAAAAGATCTTGTCAGTATGATAGTCCAAGTACCTGACAGGCAGGCTATACTGTAAGAGAAAGTTTCAGAGTGACTTGGACCTACTGGGGGATATAGATTACGTAAATCCTGTTAACCCTTGGGGATAAATGGATAATAAACCCATCTTTATCTTTACTTTTTTTTTTATAGGATTTGATATCTGTCATGATTCAATAAACTAGATAATGATGGTAATAATTTTTGATACGTGGTTATAGGTGGGCTTCAGTGACGGAAAACGCAGCAGAAAGAATGAAGACCTTGGAAAACATGGCTGACTTGTCCCGTCAATTCCAAGATATTCACGAACCTTTGGCTGCCTGGCTGGACAGTAGTGAGAAGAAATTTGCTTCCCTCGAACCCAAGTCTCCTGATGCAGGCGGTATTGAAAAGCTCATTGAGGATCTGAAGGTAAGGATAGGAATTGAAGCTATGCATTCCTTTGGGCTTATAAGGTAGGGGAAATTTTGATGTGTTTGGGAAGGAACTGGAAGTTGGTAACAAATTAACACATTTTATATGGGGTTTTTTTTTGGGGGGGGGGGTTTTCTTCCGTCTCCATCTGTGTCAAGCAAATGTTACAATAGTGTGCTTTTAGCCCAACCAATTTGCGTAATTTCTGTATGGATTGAAAATGGTTGCAAGGGGGCACATTACTCAACACATTGTGGCTATCTTTTGTCCCTATAAAAATGCTCCTAACTGACACTAGCTTGGTTTTTAAAGTGTCATTGAATCTATTTTGTTGTTCAGTATATTTTTTAATGACAGTTTATTTTTAAGTTCATCCTGATAAGAAAATTCACCTCACAGACATGTAAACAATACATGAGTACATCATACAATCAGGGGTGGGGTCCCAGGAGGATGCAAGAATAGACCCAACGTGTGCTTACTGCGTGTCGTATAAGGCGACTAAAAGAGTGTTGTTGTCCATGGTTTCCGCTTCTCTTCTTGGTTGCTGTGGCAGCATCTTCTCCTTCTC
>JAULCB010203642.1:3038-14799 GCA_032358575.1 Dendronotus rufus
CATGACAGAGCGTTAAGGAAATCTACAGTAAAGTATAACTATATTATAAAACATGACATTCAACATTCAACCAAAAAAATAAGAAAAAAAATTAATATAAAATGATTATACCCAAAACCAAGATGAACTTAAAATTCATGACAGCACTAGAAGAGAGTAGACCCTTGGTATATTACATCATATTATATTATACTATATAGTCAATCTCAGGAACCTTCAAAGTAATAACAGCCCTCTTTTTCATTATAGAAAAAAACCCACCCAGATATGGACAAATTCAAATTATAAATTCTTCTATTTGTCATTGCAAATGGTGACAAATGAGGTAAACACGGTAAACACCAATTATTGATTTGAGGTAATGACATTCAATCTTCACCTCGGCTTTGATTACATTGATAAGGTCAATATCGAACTGTTTTAAGAATCCTTAAATCTCTCTCTCTCTCTTACTCCTCTCTTACTCCTCTCTCTGTCTCTCTCTCTCTCTCTCTCACACACACACACACACACAAACACTCCCAAAATTAAAGAGTTTCACATTTTGAAGTTTGATTGACTTTAAAAAAGAGAGAAAAAAAGTATTGACTAGAAAGATCATCATTACACGCAAAGTAAACGAAACACATTCGATCACACATCATTTCAAACTTAATTAAATGCAGAAAAAAAGTTATTTACATAATATTGATACCATTGGAAATGGAATAATTGTACAAAAAGAAAGGCATACATTTATCCCTTGACTAAGATATGAATGACGATTGCATACAAATTACAAATTCAAATTTTGTCTGGTCGAGGCAGAGGTAGCCAGAGGCAAGTAAGGCTGTAGGTCTGACAAATAAAATCATCAGACTAATTTTCTCAAAATAAATCACCTACATCTGCTATTCTCAAATCAAATGCAGAAGTGATATAATATTATTATTTACAATTTTTACAATTCAGAAACAATTTCTAGGTATGGAACGCAACAACGGAATTCTAAAATAGGGAAAAAAAGGTTTAGAAAAATCTTTGCACAGAATAAATGCGCATGATATAACTAGTGTTGCTGAATTGAATGACGAGTCTCTTCTCATTAATACTAGGATTACAAAAATGTCTGATTTTGGAATGTATGAGTAGTTTCATCATATTATTGTCTAAGGAAGGCACTTTGAATAATTGATGCTGGTATGGTCACCACTAATTTCGAAAAAGAGAGGTAGAAAATAATAATCATCATAATAATGGTGTTATTCTTTAACTACATCTAGTATTGTTGTTTCTATCCCAGGGGCCTCTGAGTATAGTATTCTTTAACTACATCTAGTATTGTTGTTTCTATCCCAGGGGCCTCTGAGTATAGTATCGATTCACATAATTCCCAATTCAAGATATTTCAGGTTATTTCCAAGGAATGTTTTTTCTTTCCGCTAGCTCTATGTTTATTTGAATGAGTAAAAGGGGGAAGAAGAGTAAAAGGCACCTGGAAGGGAAGAGAACTCTTTTCGCATTCGATAATGGATAGCACTAGTGGAAGGAGTGGAAGTTGATGGATCGGTTCAAAGGCACAAATATGTCTGATAATAATTTGATAAACTAACACCAGGACTATAAACAGCAGCAGCAGCGTTTTCATAAAATGGAAGGTTATTTTCAGATATATCAATAACAGTAATAATAATATAAAAAAACAGGGAATGAAAAGGTAGGTATGACTAATGCAATGTACAAGGCAAGGAGAAGCGTGTTGTATATTAACATAAAGAAATAATATTCAAAACCAGTATTATCATGAGCATTGTCACAAAATGTACTCGGAATCGTTATCATCGTAGTAGTAGTAATAATACAATGGAAGACTTCATTTAGTTGAGGCCACTTCAGGGTTTGAAGGAAGGCACAAAGATATAAAATGAAAAAATTCATATTATTACACACAAACAAGTCATAAATCAACATTATTTACAGCAGTAGAACGGTCTCTTAAAATATAAGAGTCTATGTACAAATAAGGCAACTGGAATGCAGTTTAAAATAGATCATCTATTTAAAATAAATAAGACACAAAGGTTTTGCTATTTCCATGATGATGGGGCAAACACATGTCTTCTTTTTTATGTATACACACATTCTTCATTCACTAGTACAAAACTTACAATTCTGACACTGAAAGGGTAAAATTTTCCTCACAAAATAATGTTTTTAATTACAAAAGTTGAATTCAGCTTCAACATTCAACATTCAAGTTTGGAACTCGTTTTTTTAAAGGCACTCTTTAAAACGATGGAGAAAAAAATAATAATAACAACACCAACACTAGAAGAAGGCACAAAGATAATATCATACAAAGATTGATACATGTATCTATAGTTACAATTACAATATTACAGGAAACGGTTTAAAAAAGAAGACCCCAAAGAAAAAGACACCTAGCCCAAGTGTCGCCATCGCCGTGACAACATCTGTGCTGATTGCACCCCTACTTTGACTAGCCAGTCCACTCAAACAATGGCCAACAACATTGTTGAAAAAAATGTACAGAAAGAGAAGAAAGAAAATAAAAAGCCTGTCTTCTGTCTGCCTGTCTTCTGTCTGACTGTCCACTATTGTGCGAGTCGAATAATAATAATAACAAAGACTACAACGGGAATACCTACTACGTAATAATCATAATAATCATAATATACCGTTTCAGTTAGTACAGTGACTTCAATATATATATACAAATTGACCAAGAAACAATCCTGTAATTATACAGAAGTATGATTACTGATATTTGAAAGCTCATAATATTCATAAAAGACTTGATATACGTATGTATGTATGTACCAAAATGAGAGATAGATAGATACGTTGCTGTAATATAGCACCCAAAAAATGAACACATCAAAAACATCTCCACCATTAAAAAAACCTTGCTAGTTGCATTGACACGAAGAAAGATATAAATCTTTTTAAAAGGCCTGTTTAGTTTAAAAGATTCAATCAACAAATTGTTCCCATAAAATAATTTTGTAGTTTCCCTTTCCAACAAGAATAATGTACATATTTAGACCACGACATATTCCAACAAGAATAATGTACACTTTTAGACCACGACATATGAAACAAACAAACAAACAAACATTCAGCAGGCCTACACATCTTCATAAATAGTTTCAACTCAACTGCATTGCTTTGTTTTAAAAATACAAGATAACATTGCACAAGAATCCTAAACGGAAGGCATTCTTTGATAAGTCTGCAGCATGCATCGTTCCTAAGTAATCGTTGAATAGAACGAGCCCGATGTGTCTACAGCCTAAGCCACGCTGCTACCCAATCAATCACTGTTAGAATAATAGACCCAAACTGTACAAAACAAATTGATCTTGGCTTATCATTAAGTCGTTGTGTAGCTTGATATTTCCCTCCCACATTGCATCATTTCAAAATGTATAAAAAGAAACCAAGAATCCTATACGGATATAATTATGGAAATGGAAGAGTTTTGGAGAATCAAAATCTTGGAAAACTTGGAATGTTTGAAAAAAAGGCAAATTTAAATCCGAGGAAAATCATGATTCGATACATTTAACAATAACAATAATAATACAAATGATATGAATCTTTATATATACAGGTTTTGTGAAAACAAGGTAATAATAAATTAGATGTGTATGACAGTCAGTAGTACTAATTGCACGGCAAGCGGCTTGATCCGCCAGTTCAAAGGGGAAATGAGATCCGAGATAGCAGCTTCAATTGTCTCCCCTGCATCAGAACAAGACCAATTTTAACTCTAGCTTAAAAGAATGGACAAACCATTTTAGTAGAGGTGCTACTCGAGTTGGTTAATTTTTTTTCCAATAAAAGATTAAAGTTATACAGAGAGAAAAAACCAAAAGCACTGTACTTCTTTTAAAAAATATCATTGCGGTTATCATCACGGAAGAGTTAAACCCAAAGGCCTAATCCAATCAATGCTTAATTAATGGCTCCGGCGAGATGCTGCTTCTCGTGTTGGATCATCAACGACTTGGCCTCAAACTCGCGTTCACAATATTGGCAGACGTAGATCTTGGTCTTGATGACGGCCGACGCGTCGCTAGTAGTAGACCTGGTAGGCACCGAAGAATCGCCAGAATTGTTTAGGGTGTGACTGCTACCGCTACTGATAGCTGTATTGGTGGTATTGTTGTTGTTGGTGCTGGTCTTAGTAGTAGTAGTAGTAGTTGTAGTGTTATTATCACAGTGCGAGGGTGTTGTAGAGGTATCCATTGGTTCGGCGGAGCCTTGGGGGGATGGGGGCGTGGCCCGAGGAAGGGTCTGCTGGGAGGAGGACAGCGAGTGTAGCAGACTGTGCTGCTGCAAGAGGCCTCGACTCGTGGCGGTGTAGGAACACTGGCTGCAAGAAAACGGCCCGACCGAGGAATGCATGCCTTTGTGGACGTGGTAGCTGGTTTTCGAGTTGGTTTTGTAAGGACACTGTTTACACGGGTAGTTTTTCTTTATCACGGTTAGTTTGAAAGGAGGAGAAGGGTTCTCCGCGTCCTTTTCCCCTTCTTTAGACAGATAGGTCTCAACGCTGGGAATTTCCATGAATTTGGTCTCAAATTCTCCAGAGGCACCGTCGTCAAATTCTTGGTTCAAAAACATGCCGTCGGCCGGATTAGCCTTACAGTTTGGGTTGTTTACGTGGACTTTTCGATGTTGGTGGATCAATGGCATTTGATCGGCGCTCCAATCACAGAAATCACAAATAAATCGCTTTCTCTGTCCATGGCTCTGACAGTGAATCTCAAAAGACTTTTTGTTGGACACTTTGTACGGGCAGGAGGAACAGGAGTACTGAAACGTACTCGCCTCGGAATCTGGCTCCGCATCGGAAGTCAAGTCGTCCTTTTCTTCTTCCACCACCGATCCAGCCAATGCCCGGTTTTGCTGCAGGATGAAGCTGGTGTTGAGGAGATCAGAGGGGACGGGATTGGCGCTGTAGCCGGGGTCATTGGTGTGCAGTTTACGATGCTGGGTTAAAAGGTTGAACCTGTCGATGCTGTAGGTGCAATGATCGCACTTGTATCGTTCTTGAGTGCCGTGAAAGTTGAGATGCTTGCGGAACTCGTAAGAAGAGTTGCTGCTGTACGGACAATGAGCGCATTTCTGTTTTCGCAGTTGTTTATCGCCAGCCGATTCGGATTCCTCGGGGAGTAAAGAGGGAACTTTATGAGCGGCTTCGGCTTCGAGAATGTCTTTGGCTTCGAGGTCTGCAATGGCTTTCGAGTTCATTTCATTGTCCAAGTCGTCTGAAGTGCTATCCTCCTCGGATACGTCCTCAGCCTCAACCTCCTCATTCTCGCCAACCTCTTCGCTATCCTCTATCTTATCATTAGAGGTGCTGTACGGATCGTAGAAAATGTCGTGGTAATAGCCATCCTCGTCTCCGATTGGCAGACTATGTGACTCAATGTGTTTCTTCAGAAGAACTGCGCGGGCCGCAGTGTAGGAGCACTTGGTACATTTGTACCGTTTGGGAATGATGTGCTGCCTTTTGTGCTTGAAGATGTTACTCTTGCAGGTAGTGTGGTACGGACAAATGGAGCATCGGTAGCGAATGCGGCCTGGAGTTTTGGTCTTAGGAGATGATACTTTGGCTACTTCCATAGAAGTATGATGGTTGGATACGATTTCCGCGACTCTGCTGTTGTCCCGAGAGGCGGGTTCCTCCGACTGCCCATGGGCGGGCTCCTTCCTGGACGGCTGAATTTCTCGGTTCGTTTTGATGATGGCCAGGGAACCGTTTTCCTCTCCATAGCTCGATTCGTGGACTTTGACGTGTTCCGCAATGGTGACGGGCGAGTCTGAAGAGAAATCACACGACTGACAAGAAAACTTTGAGTTTTGGCTGTGGTTCCCGATGTGATGCTTCATGCTTTCTTTCTTCGTGGTTTTGAATGGACAAAAAGGGCACGACAGTGGTTTGGGAGGACTCTCTGTGACGGAGTTCCTCAGTTTTATCGGAGAAGTTTCATTGATGTCAAGGTCTTTCTTGAATTCATGAGGAATTTTTTCTTTCAGAGCGCTGAGCTGTACCATTTGCAGTTCTGTAAAATTGAGCTGCTTGAAGTCCAACACTTCCACTATCCGCTCCTTTACGGGGTGGCAGGTTTTGCAATGATCCGACATCACATGAATATTGTCATCAGAAAATTGGCATCGCGTGCAGTTGAACTTGGACATAGCTCGATGGCTCTGCATGACATGGGCGCAGGTTTTGGCAATGGAAGCGTCGTTGAAGGAACATTTTGGGCAGACAAAACTGAGAGCCGTTCCGTCTGGAATGACGTTGACTGGAATTCCACTCCACGTGTATTGCGGTTTCCGAATGTAAACAATGTCATGACCTAATTCCGTGGAAGACTTTTTGGAGCTGAGGTCCATGACGCCACTGTCGCCGGAATTGGACTGGACTCCGGCATCGTTGCTGCTGTTGATTCCTTGAAGGGGTGGAGAGGTCATGCCCGGATTGGCAAAGGCCAAGTTCATTCTTTGAATTTGGTTGGCGTACTTCGGATCCTGACTCAGGGCTTTCCACTTGCGGGTGTGAGAGATTTTCATATGTTGGTAGAGAAGTTCCATTTTGTCCGCGCTGTATTCGCAAAACCAGCACTGGCTTAGGGTTTTGCCCTCCTGTGGAGGATCGCTGTGGTTTTGCAAGGTAAACGGGTTGGACGTCGAGAAAGTTCCCTTGTCACTATGATGAAATTTCTTCCCGCCGTTCATGTCCTCCTCGAGTCGTTTGTTCAGCACTTCCTGCAATTTGGGGTTGCTGCTGACCATGTGGTTTATCTTCTCCGCCAGCTGGTGGTTTCTCTTCTCCGCTATTTGCTGCTTGAGAAGCTGCAGGGCTTCGCCGGAAGGGAGATCGTTCTTGTTGCCAGTCACCGCTGATTTCTGGGCATCCAGATTCTTGCTGTGGAGATTGGCGTAGGCCAGAGACATGCTGACGTCTTGTTCTTTCAGTTGTATCGGATGAGCCACACTCGCGTGCTTGTACACTGAGGTCAAATTGATGAACTCCGCAGCGCACCATTCGCATTTATATTTGTTGAAACCGACAGTATTTTGCTGCTGCTGCTGTTGTTGTTGTTGCTGTTGTTGTTGTTGCTGCTGTTGCTGTGAAATCTTTTGTTTAGGTATTTCGTCAAGAATTTGTCGAATCCGTGCTCTCGTTGCAGCTTCTGAGTCCATTTTGGCCTGATTGTCATCGGTCCCTTCCGAGGGATTGTCACTGCCAGTACCGTTCAATTCAGACTTTTCCTCTGTCTGACTGTCCATTTTTTCTTCCTCTCCTTCTTCTGCCAGTTCCTCTTCCTCGGTTATCATGAAGAACGTCTCCCACTCCTTGGGATTGAAGGCCGGGTGAGTGACAATGTGATCCAACAGGGCCTCTTTGTCTTTGGACTGATTGCTGCAGTAGAAACATTGGAAAGCATCTCTCTCCATTTGTTCGTGTTCTTCGAAATGCGTATCCATCGTTTGGCGATTCTTGCAAATGAATGGACATTTGGGGCAGGTGAACTGTTTGATCTGTTTCCTAGGGTGTTTGATACGAGCCGCGTCAATTTCATTTGGGCTAGAGGTTTGCGGCACAGGGGAAGAATCGTCAGGGCTGTGCGAGGTGTTTCTGTGGTCAATCAGATTTTCTAAGCTGATGAAGAAAACCGAGCACTGGAAACACTTGAACCTGCCCTTGCTCTCGGCCTTCGTGCTTTCTTCCTCTTTGCCGTTTATTGCTCTCGTCAGAATTTTGTTACCATTAACATTAGCTTCCTTGCTATTTTTGTTGATAATATTGGTGTTGTTATTGTTTTTGGGGTAGTGGTCGTAACTTTTCCTGTGTTTCTTGAGATCACAAGCCCAGCGAGTAGAATAGTGGCACTCGTTACATTTGAAGGGTTTGTCGTCCATATGAAGCCCTGAATGGCGTTTTAATTCTGCCTGGCTGAGAGTGCTGAAAGGGCAATGGGGACAGTTCCAGACTTCAGCAGAGCTATTCTGACGGTAAGAAGAAGAAGAAACTGGTGTACTGTTGCTTGAGGAGGCTACTGAAGCCGAGGAGGAAGTAGAAGAAGAAGAGCTAGCAACGCTGTGGTTGAAGTCATTGCTGGATGAAGTAATGAGACTAGTCGGCAAGGTAGGCTGTCCGTCGCAATAGGCGGCGTAATTGTTATTGATATTGTTATCGGCCGTGCTGTCATCATTGTTGTTGTTGTTGTTGTTGCCGTTGTTGTTGCTTGTGGTTAAATCGATCATTTCACAGGAAGTTGGAGGAGATCTGCTGCGAGCTCTCCTGTCAAGACCCACCATTTCGCCGGCAGACAGCTCTCCGTCGGGAATGACGATGTGAGTGTGAGACGACGACGGCATCAACGAATCGTGGTTGGTGGTGGTGGATTTGACCACTAAGGCACTTTGTTGGCCATTGGCGTCAACGGAAGGCAGAATGAAGGACAAAGGCTGGGGCGTCGTCTTCTTGACCTTGCCTTGCTGGCTGACCACGGCGTTGGGGGGACCGCTGCTGATGACAGAGCCACTGGGCGGACTGCTCTCTTTCTTACGGATTTTCGTGATGTCGATGACGTCGTTAATGGTGCCGCCCCCGCAGCGCTTCAGGTGCTTGACCACGTCCCACTTCCACTTGCTGCGGTAGTCGCACCTCGGACACAGGTAGGGCTTGCAGTCCGAGTGGTTCTTCATGTGCTGCGTCACCTCGGACGGCCATCGGGCATGGTAGTTGCACATGGTGCATTTGTACGGCAACTGCTCCACCGCTTTGTTTGAAGGCGTGGGGCTGAGGGAATTATCTCTGTGGTGCGAGCTGTGAGATATCGGGCTGTTTTGTCGGTTTTGAATGGCTTCCTGCACCGCTTTCTGAGCCTTGGCATGTCTCTCTACAAACTCCTGGGCCAGGTTGACGGAGCTTCCTGAAGCGACAGCGGCTGCTGCAGCAGCAGCGGCGTAGGGATACGACTGCATGAGGGCCAGGCTGTTTTCAATGGAGGACTCGTCGTCGAAGAGATTGGGTTGACTAGAAACAAATCTTTGTCCGGCTTGGGTGGCCTCGATGATCCCCTTGACACTGATCATGTCGTCTCCGTTGTAAGGATTCGTTCGGCTCATCTCCGAGGAGGAAGACGCCGCAGCCGCAGCCATCATCAGCTTGGCTCGTTTCACGTCGGGCTCGTCCTCAGTCTCGTCTTCCGAGCTAACGTCGGGCGTTTCCCGTTTGTCGTTCCGTCTGTAGGGGTTGGGCAAGGCGGGGTGACTCTTCTGGAAATGCTTCACCAGATCCCATTTCCACTTGTAGGTGGAGCCACAGACCATGCAAATGTAAGGTCGTTCCTCGGAGTGGGACACAGCGTGTTTCTGAAGTTCCGCCGGCCATTTCGCTTCAAAGTCGCACTTCTTACACTTGAGGCTCTTGTTGTCGGAGGAGCCCAAATCTTGGTTGTTGAGTTCTCCGATCGACTGGAGGTCCATCTTCAAGAGGTGGTAGGTCTGCTGCAGACCGTGGGGGATTTTCTTGATGGCTTCCTTGTACTCAGTTAGTTTCTTAGTATGGTCTCGGAAGTAATGACTGTTCAATTCTTCCATGGAGTTGAACTGCACTTTGCACTCGAAGCACTTGCACACTCTTTTACTGTAGTGAGATCCCGTATGGTTGGCAAAATCGACTTCCGACGTGCTGGTATAATCGCACTTTGAGCAACGGTGAATTTTCCCGGAGAACTGGTCCCTCATCCTGTGTATCTGCGCTGCTGCGTCTTCGCAAACGCTCTCGTCTTTCAATTTAGCCGGGGAGTCTTTTTTCTTGGAGAAATCGAGGGGCTGATCTTGATCCAACGAGGAGTTCAAGTCGGCGTTTCTGCTGGCCAAAAAGTTGCTGAGTCCGGCGGCCATGACTTTCCCGGCCCGCGTGAGATCCAGGGCGCCCTCGTCCGATGCTGAGTCGTAGCCGTTGTGGAGGGCGATGTGCTGCAGGGCCATACTCATGCCGGGAAACACGGGCTGGGCCGTGCTGGCGATGAATGGCCCGATCATTTTGGGAAGAAGGGAGGTCGGTAAAGAGGATGACGAGGAGTTGAGGGGGCTGTCCGAGGTGTTGTTCAACAGCTTGGAAGACATGTCCCCGAAATTGGTCGGGGTGGAGGACTTCATCATGTCGCTGTTGGGGGTACTCGTTCTCGACAGGTTGTCGTCCTTCTGAGTTTTGATGGTCTGCAGGAAGTTGTTGTCGTAGATGCGACGAGATCCGAGCTGGGTGTATTTCCCGGACTTCAGAAGCTCCATCATTCCCGGAGGACTAGCCACTTCTGCCAAGGGGTCGTTCAAATGCTTTTCTTTCCAGTGCTTGTTTAAACTCTTCCGCCATTTGTAAATATTCCCGCATTGAGAACACGCGTACTTTGTTCCGCTACTGTCCACCGCTTCAAAATATTTCCCGGGGTCCACCTCCTGCCTCGTTTTCTTCTTCTTTTTCTTATCGTCGTCGAACATTTGATCGATGTTCTGCGGGGTCAGTCCCAACGGTAATGACGACGACGACCCCCCCATAGCCTTTGGGGTTAAAGAGAAGGACTGTGTGGTATTGAAGCTCTCCTCCTCCTCATCCTCGTCCATATCATCGTCTCTCAGACTCGTCGACGTCTGGTGGCTGTGGCTGAGGGGAATCGACAGGTTGAGGAAACCATTGCTACCGCTGCTATCCGGGGTTTTCCTCGCCAGACTCTCGTCTTCGGAAGTCAAGAGCTTCATACGTTTCCCCGACTCCTTGACGTTGTGCACGTTGTCCAAATGGTACAGGTATGCCTTGGCGCTGGTGGTAACCACGAAACATTGAGGGCACGTGAAAATCTGATCCATCAGGTTGGGGGGTTTTGAAAAACTGCGGCCATCTTGGTCGTCGATGACTAGGCGGTCGTCTTCCTCCATGTCTTCCTCCCCGGAATCCGTGTAGATGCCATTGTTGTAGCGTTTCATCTCGTCCTCTTTTTGGAATCTGCCCAGGTTTTGTTTCTCCGTGGACATGGCATCTGGCTCGTCTCCGTCCTCGTCCTCATCCGTAGATTTCCCAGCTGAGTCCTTGAAGCTCTCCTCCTCCCTACCACCACCTCCCATCAATGGAGAGCTGAATCCATCTTTTCTCATCGTGCCAATCTCGTGCCAACCTTTGTTGGATTCCTGCAAACCGCCGCTGCCATTCACAAGAGTGTTCTTAATGTTGTTGTTATTATTATTGTTGTTGTTGTTATTGTTGTTGGTAGGGCTGTCGTTGCGTTGAGCTTTGTCCTCCATGTCAGACGTGTGCTCTGTGTGGATGTTAGGCCTTTCTGGTGATTCCATTTTTAAAGGACGTTGGACTTTGTAGGTATTTATCTATGTGTGTGAGAGTTCTCTTTCATTCGTGAAGAAGCACTGCTGAAAACATGACAGATGTCTTAAGTTGACGGTGCCTCTATTTTTAGTGGAGCACTTGAAGGTCTTGTCAGGCTGTCGTCAATCTGAAGGAGAAGAAGAAAAATGACACATTAGACACATTGAATTAAACTGGGACTGTGGCATGGACAATTATTTACGTGGGATTTGTTTGGCGGTTTTTTGTTTTGTTTGGTGAAAGTGATCATATTGACCATAATTTAGAACAAAAACAATGTTAGGAGAGAGAGAGAGAGAGAGAGAGAGAGAGAGAGAGAGAGAGAGAGAGAGAGAGAGAGAGAGAGAGAGAGAG
>JAULCB010203752.1:0-14786 GCA_032358575.1 Dendronotus rufus
TCATCATCATCATCATCATCATCATCATCATCATCATCATCATCATCATCATCATCATCATCATCATCATCCTCACCCTGCCATCGCCATTCCCATCATTAACAGAAGACAATTTGAGAGAGACAGATAGACAGAGACACAGGAAGACAGAAGAAAAGAGACAGACAGAGATAAAGCTTGTCTTGTACCTTACGTCTTGTCACCTGGCCATGTTTCTCCTTCTTTTCCAGGAATTTCTGTCTGGCGAGATGCTGGATGTCGCCAAGGAAACAAACAGCAAGACAAGGAATAGGACTTGGGTCCGTAGATTCTTGGTTTGGGTTTTTGTCATCCTTCTCCTCGCTGCCGTGGCTTACACAACCTACACCATCTCCGTGGAGCTGTCCTTGACCACAGCCATGGCTAATGAGGTGGGTGGAGATACGTCTAAAATAAAATAATAAAATGGGAGCATGTATATAGCGCCTATACACGGTCATCACCTTGCTCTAAGCGCTTCACAATACCACATTCATCCATCCTGGCAACAGATTTTCTGTCATAGTGTAAAATTAGCCATTTGCTGGCTTGAAAACTTTGAATCATTTTTAAGGATGGATAAAGGAAGCAATGAATTTTACATGATTTATTAATTGTCTTAGCTTCTGCTGATTTGCTGTTATCAAAACGGTATGAAATCCAGAAAGAAAATTGAGTCTTTAGCTCCAGAATTTTTTGTACCATGAAATCTTGTTATACCGCCCTTCGTTGTACTGCCATCCTCGCTTATCGCCAGGGTTTTGCAAATAACAGACATTTTTGTATATATAAGAATAATAGGTGTTCTCTCTTGTTACTGTGTAAAGCAGTCTGATGCTTTTTGTTCTCACCTAATTTGTTGTGTTCTCTGTGTGTTGTGTGTGTGTGTGTGTGTGTGTGGTCAGACCAGCATCCCAGTGGTGAGTACGCTGGCGATGCCAGTGGTCATCTCCTGCATGCACCTGGTCATCCCGATGGTCTTCACCTTCCTGGAAGCGTGGGAAGAATATTCCCAGCAGAAGTTTGAGCTCTATGTACACATGTTTAGGTGAGTAACACACTGACCCCATCCTGAAGGAAGGGCCTCGAGCAGGCCTGTAAATCTTCAGCCAATTCCATATTAGGGACTGCTTCACTAAACATTAAAGAAACCAATTTTTGTTTTTATTGAAAGTCAATTGTATAATCCCTTTCTTGAGTTCTGGAAAACTTTCAGACAATTTTGTGATGGGCCGCCATTTACAGGCCTGCTCGAGCTCAAATCTACTGCTATTGAATTCTATTTTATCTTTGTCTTCGTTCCAGATTATTGTTTATATGGCAAGTCATGTTCACCAATACAAATTCCCACTTATCATTACAATAAAACCTCGTTATACACTCTCTCTTTCTCCTGCCTGTCTTGTCTATCTCCAAGTTTTTGTCGAGAATGTAACAGATCATACCCCCATCCACAAATGCTTTCTCCAGAACATCCCCTCTTTCCATTAGTTACATTTTTTCATTATATCACCAATGGAATGAGAACTATGTACGGCATATTATGCTCTACCAAAGTTGTTCGACCTTACAATGCTTTTTCCACACTTCAGGGAGGAAAGAATGTCAATGTTTAGTAATATTATCGTGCAAAATGAGCTGATTAATGACCTCTTATAGAAGGCGGTATAGGGTATAGTCGTGGTCAGAAATGTGGGACAAACCTCGAAAGCAATAAAAACAACACAAGGCCTTCAGCCCCTGGGGGTGGCTATGACGTAGATTCATTCATTCATTCATACATTCATTCATTCATTCATACATTCATTCATTCATTCATACATTCATTCATTCATTTTATATGAAACAAGTATTTAGTGCCATGAGTTGAGTGAGTTGTTGGCCCAGGACAGGAAAAGTGTAGGTTGAAATAGATATTCTACCTGTAGACCATATCAGCACCCAAATAAGGATAGCCAGGCTCTGCCCTATGAGTGTAATGACTCTTGATAAAGGATTTACTTTCATTTCTACTCATTATGCGATGTAGAGAAAAGCTCGTTACTATCGGATAGTATCCTCCTTACATGACATTGTGTCCTGTCTAAAGTCAAACTTTTACAAACAAAGACTTAATTTCTCTTTAATGTTAATTGCCTGGGGAAGAATCAGACTACCCATTATTCATTAACTGTTAATACTTCTCATTTTGTATAAATGTATAAATGTCGTAATCACTGTATTTTTGGCAAGAGCCTAATACAGAAATATTTGTTGTTGTTATTCATTAACAGAGACATGGCGCTCAAGGCCACTATTCTGGTTGTCCTGGTCTTCTTCTGGTTTAGAACTGCCGCTGAGAAACTGGAGGTGAGTGACAAGTGACCTGTCCCTTTGTCAAGTCTTGTCCCTGTCTAGTATCTTAAAAAGATAAAACCTGTAAAGATGATTTCACAACTAGAATAGACACGGGTATACAGAGATGTAGATGAATGTAATATATCGATTGTAGACATGTGAATAATGATCTCTCTTATTGTTATTGTTGCTGTTGCCACTGTTGTTATTGTTGTTGTTGTTGTAGTTGTTGTTTTTGTTGCTGTAGTTGTTGTAGTTGTTGTTGCTGTTGTTTTTGTTGTTGTTGTTGTAGTTGTTGTTTTTGTTGCTGTAGTTGTTGTAGTTGTTATTGTTGTTGTTTTTGTTGTTGTTGTAGTTGTTGTTGTTGCTGTTGTTGTAGTTGTTGTTATTGTTGTTGTAGCTGTTGTTTTTGTTTTTGTTGCTGTAGTTGTTGTTGTTGCTGTTGTTGTAGTTGTTTGAATGAATTCAAGCCTTCTGCTTTAGGCTATACAGGGTTGAACCCACAGCTGACTTCAGCTATGGAGTTGCCCATAGTAGTTACAGAAAAGGTCATCAAGGTGTCTTGAGTGATTTCACATTATAGTAGGGGTCGGCTTCTCAGGGGAATCCAAAGCACCATCATTCTTACAATATGCAAGTAACCAAACTGATGGATGTCAGGTACTCATTGGCACTTGAGTGGATTGAGATTTAAATGAATTTGAGTGCCACTTTCCCTTTCTAAAAAGTCTTTGACTCATTTCTGGCTGGGAAAGGCAAAATAATTTTTAAAAAAAGAAAAAGCATTGATTCTGATAATACTAATAATATTAATTCTCCCTCATTCGTGTACATGATTTAATGCATGAGAAAGGAAATGACAATAAAGCAACAATTCTAAAGGGGTGGAAGATGTTTTTTTGAATTGAATGTCCAGATTGACGTTATCTTTCCAATGCGTTCTTTTATTACCGTCTGCCAGTGCTGGGAGACATTTGTAGGTCAAGAAATCTACCGTCTGGTTATTGTGGACCTGATCTTCACACTAGGATACTCGTTCTTCATGGAGTTTGTACGCAAGTAAGTTATGTGTGTGTTGACTCAGTCATAGATTAGTTGTTTGTAGAAATGTGCGTTTTCTGTTAAGTATGTGCATTATTTGTGATAAAGTTTGTCACTTTCTAAAAAGTAGTATGCGTTGTGTTGATTTTTGTTGTGCGCAGGCAAGTGTGTCAACGCTACTGGGAAAAGAACCGTGGCGTTTAAGTGACACGGGAATTCACCTATAATGGAAATACATGACATTAGATGAGAGCCTTTATTAATCCACCACAAGGCTGTCTAACTTAGTTTGATCATTTTCCTCTTTTTGTCTGGGACTCCTTCTTTCTTCTTTACCAATTTACCTTTTGTACCTTTTGGTGTAAGGTGTCTGGGACTTGATTCAGTAACACATGATGAATCAATGGTTACACGATGCCTATCTGGATTATACGTGCAATCGTCTCTCGCGTTCGCAGAACCCCGGTTTTATATGATATATTATAGTACTCATTGGGGTTTTTTTGGTCGGACGAACCGATGGTGACAGATGGAAAAACAAACGAGGACATGATTTATTGCCCCCACTCCCCATTATCAAATCATGTACTACAACAAAATCAAACCACGTTTGTTTTAACTTTCATATGGAATTAAGTAAATTCAGTAAATAAGTAAATATTAGATATGCTGCTCAACACTCATCTGTGATAATAACATGTGCATGTTTTCAAATTCATGGGTTACAATTTACAAATTTTATTTCATTTGTCTCCATGGCAACAGGCTTGTGTCGAAGAAGATTACCTCTGTCCAGCGCTCAGAGTTTGCTGTTGGTCGACACACGCTGGAGTTGATCTATTCACAGAGTTTGTGCTGGTATGGATTGTGTGCTTGTTCTTGTACATTGTGTGTGTGCGCGCGTGTGCAACCAACCATTTTGGGGGTTTATGCAACCATGTGTATGTGTGTGTATATGTGCACATGTGCTGTCAATTTAGTATTCTCATGACTGACCAGTAGTGCCGGTGTTCAATTTCTGCTTCTACCTGACTGCTGCAACCATTACAATTCTTAATCAATTTCTAAATCGTGAGTTTTGAAATGGAAGCTGGCTACCGAAACAGCCTAGTGGTCAGCGTATCTGCCTGTAGATCGACGAGTCCAGGGTTTGAATCCAGACTGGGTCCGATGTTGAGTCCTTGGGAAAGACTCTTTACACAATTATCCTCATACTATCAGAGACGGATGTAAAATTAGGAGGTCCCTCTGGCGTTGTCATTGTCCGAAAAATTGTATAGGTGCCTAACAGGCTGCATGTTTCGTCTGATGTGTTACATGGTTTACCAGGGATGGTGATGACCGTGGATATGTTTGTTTGTTATCCAATGCCTTATACCGCTTTCGCAGTGTCGACACCCGGCTCCATGCTCAGTCTTAAATGGAGAATGAGGCAGATGCCCCAATAACCACCTTTGACCAAACACAGAGCTGGGAAATACTATGGATCAAGAACTATAGCAAGCAGGTGATCAACCCACTGTGCCCGTCCTTGAATGGCGCTATGAGCAATACACTAGACGCATTACTCAGCTGCTAACCAAACTACTTTTTATATCGTCTACTTTGTGTTGCCTCTCATTCAGAAGTAAAAATGAGAGAACCTACACTGCAGGCTTGACCGTGGATATACGCTATATAAATGGTTCTCATTTAATAATAATCAATAAATGATAATAACAATTAATATGTATATGTTGAAGACTATGATTGCTGCCTCCTTGTTAATCCTGTCCTTTGTCTGCTTTGGTCCCGCTAGGCTCGGTGTGTACTACTGTCCTGTCATCCCGTTTGTGGCCATCGTCAAACTCATCATCATCTTCTACGTCAAGAGGGTAAGGTCTTCCTGAGTAAACATTTTGTCAATGATATATGTATATATAATTATTGAATAGATAAATAAAGGAAGAAACAATTGTCTCCAAAAAATCAGCAGAGGCCGGGAATCGAACCCGGGACCTTTGGATTGCCGGTCCAACATGCACACCAGTACACAACTTTTCCACTGATAATCTAGAGACAACTTTAACCTTATAAATTAAGTGGGGAATTTGTTATAGTTTCCCAGTAAGTACAAACTTACATAATCCCTTATTTAATGATATGTAGAAACAAAAGAGAGGGAGAGAGAATAATGAGATTAGAGCTATGATCTACACACCATTTTTGCAGTATCTCACCCAGCTCCATGCCCAATCCAGTATTATTGAGAGTGCTTATCAAATTTCTAAAACAAATATGTTGAAACATCTCTGAACAGCCTTTAAAGAAAAAAAAGTAATGCTAATTATAGTTCTATGACTAGAATAAAAGTTTTATAAACCAAAAGAAAAATAAGATGTATTGTTTTCATCAGGAAAAATAACTGAATAAGATTATATAAAATTGAAAAAATGTTTTAAAAGCTGGTCTAAAATCAGGCATCCCCAGAGATATCTCGGGCATGAAGCATTGTGTCTTCATCGAGTTAGTAAGTAAAATCAGGAATGTACCCCTGGTTCCCCAACACGTGGCAATGAGTTATAGTTTGTTTGTCATCCAATGCCTTATACCGCGTTAGCAGTGTCGGCACCCAGCTCCAAGCCAAGTCTTAAATGGTGAATGAGGTAGATTTCCCAATAACCACCTTTGACGCAACACAGAGCCGGGAAAAACTACGGATCAGGGGCTATGGCAAGCAGGTGATCAGCCCACTGTGCCCGTCCTTGAATGGCGCTATGAGCAATACACTGGACGCATTACTCAGCTGCTAACTAAACAACTTTTTATGTATTTATATTGTATTTGTATAATATCTTCTCCCCGTAGCGCGTAGCCAGACGTGTGTGTGTGCGTTCCAGGGGGAGCTGTACGCCATTGGAGGAACGGACCAGTGGAACACGCTCAACACGGTGGAGGTATACAACCCCGAACAGGGCACCTGGGTCCTCAGTTCAAACCTCAACATTGCCAGGAGGGGGGCCGGAGTGGATATTGTCGAAGGTGGGTAGCAGCAGCCTTTATTATTTCCTCTTTGTTACTTTTTTCCCTCTTTCTTCCTTTTTTACCCTCTTTCTTCCTTTTTTCCCTCTTTCTTCCTTTTTTCCCTCTTTCTTCCTTTTTTCCCTCTTTCTTCCTTTTTTCCCTCTTTCTTTCTTTCTTCCTTTTTTCCCTCTTTCTTCCTTTTTTCCTTCTTTCTTGCTTTTTTACCCTCTTTCTTGCTTTGTTTTCTAAATGTTTGTTTTTTATTTATTTTTATTCTTCGTTTCTATTTTACTTAGTTTTCTATATTTCATTCTTCATTTTTCTTTTTTTTCTATTTTCTTTTTTTCTTTCTATTTTGTCTTTTTTATTCTAGTCCTCTTCCAGTTTTGGCCAATACAAATTGTTCCAGCCTTGGTCTTTTACTTTTACCTTTGAACTTAAACCTACTATCATCATCTGTAACTATAAGTAATCTTCCTTAGACTAGATTCCTATCCAGAAAGTGACATAGTTCTATTGTCTGCTTTACGCTACAGGAACCGAAATAAGCTGCTGTGGCCCTATGCATGAGGACTTTCTTTTTTTTCTGATTCTGAAAATGTAATGAATGCGAATACACTTTGTGATTCTTTTATGGAAAGTCCAATGACGTGTGGTGGTACGAGAAAATAGGATATAATGTGAAAAAAAACCTTTTCTACATCCTATATTATATTGGCATATATTGTGTTTCAGCAGCCTTTGCTTATTAATATGCCTTTTAAATTTTGTTTCTAGTTTAATTAGATACACAATGATAGCATTTCAAAGAGGATGATTTCAGTGTTGATAATACTTTTAAAAAATTCTTTCTTTTTTGGTCTTGTGCGTGTCTTATACCCAATCTTCCTGCGCCACCACACATTAGAAATGGTATTGCTTTTTTTGATGTTCACAGTGAAATCTTCAGCCAATTGTCTAATTTCAGACTTTTTTACTATCCAAGTGGACTGAAAAGCTATTAGTTTTTCTTTATTTCCATATTGCTATTTTCATTGGGATAATAGGAAATGTTTGAGACTATTTTTTTATTTGCCATTTACATACCCCTGTTCACCTCCTCGTCTCTTTCTCCGATTTCTCCATTGGCCAGGTACCATGGTGGTGGTAGGGGGCAGTGATGGCACCCAGTCTCTGACCTCGACGGAATTCTACAGTCCCGAGACGACCCAGTGGTCCGTGGGTCCCCCCATGATCACCCCGCGGGCCAACCTCAGCGCCGTCACCGTGGGCAGCCGGCTGTTCGCCATCGGCGGGTTCAGCGGTCGCAAGTTTCTGAACACGGTGGAATGGCTAGACATGGAGGACAAGGAGTGGCTGGGTCACGCTCCGAGGTCGCTGGAGGATCTCAACGCGTCCAGCGGGAGCAGTGCTAGTCACTAACAACCGGAAGGAAGGGAGGCCAAAGTGTATATCATCGGTGTCGTTCTCTAAACGTATATAAAAGTTATATATAAACACTGTGTGTGAGTAGATTTTACAGGAGAGACAAAACAACTGTTCTATTCAACAACAATGAGTGTTACAATCAATATTAATTGTAAAGTAATTTACACAATTCTATTGGGCAATTTTCCGCCTGCTTAAAATGACATGTAAAGCTTGTAATGATGTAACTTTTGGTGCAGAAAATACAAAAGCCAATATTTTTGAGTTATACGTTTAGAGACAACACCGACGGTATGAGACATACAAAATCAAGAAGGAGTCTCTCATCATTATGTGGTCGTTCTATTTTGCACTGATAATGAATACGATTATCACAATTGTTATTGTTATACTTTGATGCATGTTCTATTTTTGTCCCTACTACCAATGAAATGGGATGTTTTGTCTTACCTTTGATAAACAAGGGAGGCCACTCAAGAGGAAAATCAACAACCCACTTCTTCTTTTTTTTCTGCTGTGTGTGTGTGTTTGGTTTTTATACCTCGATTCCTTTGACAAAGTTATTCACACAACTCTTTTCCACTTCTTCTTGTATCAGAGAAAATCATAAGATTATGTGAAATATTTTCAGACTATTATCAATACAACAGTCTACAATAATTGTAAATAGACGAATTGTGTCATACTATATATTTTGGTGTGGTTTTATTTTTCTGGTAACCAAAAAAGGGTTTTTTAAATACATTGTCTCAATCAGCTCATGCCGTTCTATTTTCTATTTTTGTAATAGAAGAGTTCTACAATAGATGATATTCATCTGATTATTTTTTGTTTTGTTTTTTTAACGGATAATGGTACCAGAAGCAAACGCGACACGTTCCACTACGACTTGTCAATCTACCATATCATTAATTATGTATGGATATTGTTTTCACCAGGGGTGACATATTACATACATTTGTCGTATTGTACCCGCACATAACCCTGACCCTTCGTCAACGTACCCACATAGAAATTGATGATGAAAATAATGTACACGTATATTATAATGCTTTTCCTTGGTGAAAACAAGCCCAAACCGCTTTACTTGCACACACATATGAATATTATGCCTAGATATTTTGGGGACATAATACATGATATGTTCATACGTACTCGCACACATATGCCTGGATATTTGGTTATCAAACATCACATAGGCCTACGTTAATCAGAGCTTTTAGATTACACTTGCCCCTCGTATTGATCACCATATGTCAGATTGATTCCATGTTACGTATTGAAACGTATGTGAAGTTAAAATGCGTTGACCTTTAAATCTCTTAAACCTGTACGGAAAGAATTATTGAGATGGCGATTGTATGTGAAACTAAAAACTTTGTACCTTTATGGAAAGAACTATATATCAAGACGGCGATTGTATGTGTAGATATATTATGTATAACTTTCTCGTGTCGCAGGGATTATTATCTCACTTTCCAATCTGTGTTGAGATGTAAGGTAGGTAAAAATGATGTAGATTTGACACGAACCCTCGGGGTCCTACGTACATTGAATAGCAGTAGAAGTAGTTGCACCAGACATTTGCATTGTCTCGGGAGGTATTGTGGCTGATGATTTCCTATTCTAAGATGTGCGTTTTGCTGAATTGGTAACCGTAGAAGTAAAAAAAAAAAAAAGAGGTTGTCCAAACAACTTAAAATATGTGATTATAATTTGATGCCCTTGTTTTATAAGGGCTTTTGACGTTTGATTTTATTTTCTCAAATCTTCCTTATTATCATTATGATAACGTTCTGCTATGCTACATGAGCAATAGAAGAGGAGGAGGAGGAGGAGGACAGAGATGATGAAGGAGAAGGAGAGCGGAGGAGGAGGAAGATGATGATGATGTATATGACGAAGAGGTCCCTGACTTCCTATAATTATCATTTTGGTCTATTCTCTGGTGTATTTTGATCAAATGAAATTTGTTGTTGTTGTTGTTGACGTTTATCAAATGAAATTTGTTGTTGTTGTTGTTGACGTTTATCAAATGAAATTTGTTGTTGTTGTTGTTGTTGTCATTTATCAAATGAAATTTGTTGTTGTTGATGATGAAATGAAATTTGTTGTTGTTGATGATGACGTCTGTGGGCTGGTAAGGTATTTGGGGTTAGTCTCCAGTCAGGCAAGTCAAATAATCAAATGGCATTCGGGTGATAACAACCGTTTAATTTTTTTTAATTTTTGTTTTGTTCACCTGGTCAAGAACAGTTGTATTTTTAATTTCTTGCCTCTTTGAGAGGAGAGACAGGCCAACAGACAAATAGGGGGAATCCTGAAAATTGGAGCTATTGTTGCAAAAAAAAAAATATATATATGATAGTGATAGTATTCCTATAGATTAAGAAGTCCTATATTTAGTCAATGGGAATTTCTTTTTGTTGGGGTTTTTTTAAGGGGTTAAAAAGTGGGTGGGTGGGGGGTGCTGTTTGTATTTTTTGGATACTGATCTGATTTTACATTTCTATTCCACTACAATTTCATACAAAAGATTAGACGTGTTTCAAAACATGGATAGTACCATTGGGTTTTGGTTTTGTAATGGGTTGGGGTTTTTTATTTAATATGTTTTGGGTTGTTGTTTTGTTTTGGGGTTTGTTTTGGTGGGTTTTTTTTTTGGGGGGGGGGGTATGTTTTGATTTCAACCTGCGTGTCCCTTTATACGGAGGCCACTGAGTGAATTGCTGATGAGATTTTATTAGAAGACACAGCAGCCCTCGTGGCCTTTGAACCAGATGATGCTGGAGAGGACTAATCCCACGCAATGAGAAATAGAAAGAGAGTGCCATAATAATAGAAGAAGAAGGAAACAGAGAGGTGTGGATGCCTACAAATGGGTAGAAGAATTCAGACTTGAAAGACAAATTAGTTTGGGTTTTCTTTGAATGTATGCTGTATGATTCAACGAGGCGCCTCTGATATAAAAGGATTTAGATGTTGGGTTTCTTCTATTGCGAATTATACTTTTTTTGCCTGCTAATTTACAGAGCCAAATGAGAAATGATGTCATGAACTTGATAAACACATTCATGGTACGATGTATTAGATAATATGAACTAAACACATTCATGGTACGATGTGTTAGATATAAACTAAACACATTCATGGAACGATGTGTTAGATATAAACTCAACACATTCATGGAGTGACGTATTAGATGAACTAAATACATTCACGGAACGATTTATTAGATATAAACTAAATACATTCATGGAACGATGTATTAGATATAAACTCAACACATTCATGGAAGTGATGTATTAGATATAAACTCAACACATTCATGGAAGTGATGTATTAGATATAAACTAAACACATTCATGGAAGTGATGTATTAGATATAAACTAAACACATTCATGGAACGATGTATTAGATATAAACTAAACACATTCATGGAATGATTAGATAATAATATGAACTAAATACATTCATGGAATGATGTATTAGATATTATAAACTTAACACATTCACAGAACAACATAATATTATATGTCATGAACTAAACACATTCATGGAACAACGTATTCTATTTTGGGAATACTGTAACTGTATGATAATTATACTTTTGTATACTTGTACTTCTTGTATAATTGTAAACCATCTTACATTGAATTTGCCATTTGATTTGACAGATATAGCGCTCAGGAATGGTGAAATGGTCTAATGGTCTAATGTCAAATGTCTGATTGTATCACGACCAACACTATTATTACTATTATCAGTTATGATAATATTCCAAGCGAGATGAGAGACTGAAAATTTGAAAACTGATGAGGAGTTAGGCACACACAGGATGACCTGCGCACCATCCACTCAGCCAACTCCACGACATTTCTCCCGATGTTGGCTCATAAATGGGCGGATGTTATAAATCTGTCTGTATGTCCATTATTTACCAACGCCACGCGACAGGGATTGTGCTTTTTTTAGGCATCTTCGCACAAATCTATTGAAATAAAGCAACCCACACCGCGTCTTGTGGGAAGAGACTGATGATAAAACGATAATTCTGATTGTAAAGCTCAGGGTAGAAAGAGAGATCTAAAAAACAAAAAGGTTTAAGAGTTAATGTGTGAAAAATATCTTTGCAGGCACGATTTATATATTTTAGTCGTTACTCTACAGCTTATTGTTGTTGTTGTAGTATGGTAATTGTTGTTGTAATACGTTAGTTGTGGACTTGCACCGTACAAAGAGAATGAAATGAAGCACTTTGATTACTACGTTCTTATATTTGATATATAAATAGTAGCAAGATTTTGAACCATGAAATGTAATTTGTTTTAGAATTGGTATGGATCGCCATTTTATTCGTGGTATTATTTTTTTCATTTTTATAATATTTTTTATATCATTGTTATTGTTATTTATATTGTTATTACCTTTTTCATTATTATTTTTGATATCTTTAATATTTTTGATATCTTTAATATTTTTGATATCTTTAATATTTTTGATATCTTTAATATCATAATTGTTATTGGATTGAAAATATGATTTCATTTCCATGAATTTGATGTGGGCATTGTCCAAAATGTTACAAAAATCTTAAACGATGTTGTTCACACACTGTATGACCTACAAGTCGCAATGTGCTCTCTTCTCACACACACACACGCACACACACACACACACACACACACACACACACAAAGATATTGTATTGAAGACCCCTTTGTTGTTCTCCGATGTTTTTAATAATTGTTGAATTAAGAGCCTTCCAAATTTTTCTTGTCTTAGTCTCGCCCCATATCATATGTAATATGTTTCCCCCCCCCCCCTTTGTTATCACTCAGTTGTTGTCACTCAACTAACAATCTCAGAATTTGTGAGAAGTTAAAAGAATTAGAATGTGTTGCGCCTCAAGTCTTGTTGTCGTGCCACCATTGTGACAAACGAGCGGGCAGGCTTTTGCCCCAATTGAGTCCATAATTCTGCTTTACTAGGATGATACAGAAGCAGAATTGAAGGAGAAGAAGAATAGATTATCAGACATAAAGGTGTCATCTATTCTCGCTATCAACAATACCTTCCCTGCATTCGTTCCAAAGTAGTAGTGAGTTGCAGGTACAACAAGGCTTCGTCACTGTCAAGGTTGGGTATTTTCCCAATTGATATTAATAGTAGATTCACCATTCATTTGGGGTTTTTTCTTATTTTGTTTTTGTTTTTTCTTTGTTCTGGAGACAATTAATTCTACTCTGATTGTTTTCATGATTGTTTTTAATTAATTGAAAAAAATGTTCCACCTTTAATTGTCTCCAGAATGTTTATCTCTACTTTTATTTCATTGAAACGTACAATCTTTATTTCCAACAATTGATTTTAAAGTTTTTCTCTTTTCTTTTTTTTCTTTTATATTCACTTTTTATTTCTTCTTCCCCCGTGGAAAACAATAGATTATTGTTCTTTCCTCAAGGAGTTGCGTTTTCCTTTTTGTTTTGATTTTAAATCGTTCACGATATAAAAGAGAGTAGTATGCGACACGTCTTGTCAAGTAGGAAGGTGGGTGGTGTGTGAGTTACTGAGGAAACCTCATTATAACTAACACACCCCTCGTCTTGCTGCCAGGTTTTCGCCAAGGATCGGACAGGGAGTAATTGTATCGAGATATAAAGTGTCAGTTCTCGTTATACCTACCCCCAATTCTGCACTGTTTCGTTTATAATAACACTGATGTTGAGAATCCCCGATTTTGTTGCCCTTTTCTTTGTCTATATAATATGAAAAAACTCCTGGTTTAAATTTAACACTGGAACTGGAATCTAAAACCTGCAAACCAGCAATAACATTTTCTGCAAAGAAACACTTGATAACAATTTTGAAATATTATGCTCCGTCAAATCATTGACTGACATTACCATGTTATATTATTACACGTTATAGGTATTAGGTATTAGAAGATATCCACTGCGCTACTCATGTCGGTTAAAAAATAGTCCGTCAGAAACAGATGAAAGAAGATTAAAAGCTTGCCTTAGTTACCGTAGCAGTACCTACTTACGTACGTTAATACGTATACATTTTCTCAACAGACGTCAATTGGTATGCATTTTCTCAACAGACGTCAATTGGTATGCATTTTCTCAACAGACGTTAATACGTATGCATTTTCTCAACAGACGTTAATTGGTATGCATTTTCTCAACAGACGTTAATAGGTATGCATTTTCTCAACATGACGTTAATATTAATAGGTGTATGCATTTTCTCAACAGACTCTTCACCCGTTTCAATGTGAATTTTGTTGCAGTAGTATATAGATATATCTATATATCTTTCTTTTCTTCTTTTTTCTATTGCTCGGAAGAAAAGATGAATAAACCACAGTATTTTTGCATATCAAAGAAAATTACACGATTTGTTTTGATTCTGGGTTTGATTTTGTTCTGTTTTTCCTTGCCCTTATGTTTTATTTTATTTAGGCTATTTGGTTCTTCAATTATTTTTCCTTGATTTTGAATTGATTTGCATGTATGATAATTATGTACTCGAATTCAACTCTGTGACACTTGAATAAAAACTGTCCGGTTTTTTTTTGCTTTTCTATATTTTGGACTACTAGAAAGAATAAGAATAACATCCTTTTGTATGCACATAACTGAATGGGGAAACACCTTTTCTTGGGGAAATCCCCTTTGGACAGCACACCACTACTCCTTGTGATCACTTGAAAGTTTTTGTGTTTTACAACAAAAATCAATAAATTTGTAGAATTCCTTTCCCCATTGCCCTATTGACGAAAAAAAAACATGTGTTCTTGCTTGTTTTCTCTATGTCTGTTGGTGTGTGTGCGTGTGTGTGCGTATGTGTGTGTGCGTATTTTTGAAGAATTAAGTTTGACGCACTCTGTCTCTCTCTCTCTCTGTCTCTCTCTCTCTCTCTCTCTCTCTCTCTCTCTCTCTCTCTCTCT
>JAULCB010203863.1:0-14785 GCA_032358575.1 Dendronotus rufus
GGGGGGGAGTGGAGAGGGGGTGGGGAAGGGGTAATTAGACTTTCATTTCTATTCTATGTTAATGTTGTGATAATATGACTGCACTGTATTTCAGGTATCAGAAACAGCAGGCAGGCAGAAGCCTAGATAGAAGTCTGGTAGGCTTAGTACAAAGTTTCAAAGATTTCAGACAGGTCAGATCAAAGGCAAGGCCTCCTTACTATTGTCCATCTTGGATAGAACTTGAACTCAAAAAAGGTCAAGCCATAAAAACTATTCCTTGCCTGGATTCGAACCCTGGTCATCAAGGTTCCTTACTTCTAGACCATGATAGCACCAGAAAAGAAGAGTACCATGTACCGATGGCAACAATGTGTGGGAAAATAATCAGTGACAGACCAGCACCCAATTCATAGAGTGGCATTCATATAATCTTATCGACACAGTTTAGGTGGGCTGCTCTGCCTTTCTAGCCTAATGTCCATGAATATGATGAAGGACCTAGACCACCTCACACCTAAGTCGACTCAATCTCACAAATCAACATGATACACAAACCAAAGTTTCCTCATTTCTACTCCATTCAGACAAAGCAAACAGACAATGCAATTTCCATGCCATCAAGAGTTGTGGGTTGTGGTTGATTGTGTGAAGAGACAACATCGACACGTTTTAGGTCATACCATTACAAAGCAAGGGAAAAGGGGAGACAACTGTTTGAGTGAGAAGTTAAGGCACAGAGGTAAAACATCCTCCAACCTCCAGAGTTGGAAGGGGATTATTAATCATCTCAAATCTTTCAAGTTTGAACGAGAGGCTCTTTGACAGCCTATGAGCCTCTTTAAAGACAATCAAGCAAACCTTTAGAGAAGTTTATTGCCTTCTGCATCACCTCATACCAAATCATAGACAAAGGGATGTAACAATTAAAATTACCCCAACCCACCTCACCTTTCACCATTGTTCTAGATTTGACAGCCACCCACAGAAAAGGGACAGGTAGTGTTGATAAGTGGATAAAGAGCAATGATATGAAAATCTCCAAGGAACACCTTCCATTAATCATTCCATCATGTCAAACAAAGCTTAGCAACGTCGGTAGTAGAGTACTTGGTAGTGTCAGTAGTAGAGTAGCCTTGACTATTGACTGTCTTCCCAGTCACATAAAGCTTAATGGTTCAAACCCTGGCTGGGTTCAATGTTGAAAGGTTGACGAAAGACTCGTTACAAAATTTTCCCAGGAATGAGAACCAACTCACACCTGTGGGACAGGGTAGTAATCTGCGGTATACGAGCATCCAAACAGGGAAAAGTGCAAGCTTAACTTTACTGGTTCCCTTAATTTATGTAAACCAGGACATGCTCAGAGCAGGCACGATGGGCCTAGACTCATCAGGCTTTGACTTTCAATCAAGAAGTGTCAGTACTTACCCCCATGACGTCTTTGGTCCTGCTGTTGATAGCTGCTGTAAGAACCCATGCTGCCTGGCGCAGCTCCCATCAGACCCAGCCCCGTGGAAGCACTGTGGGAAAGAGAAAGATGGCTTTATAGTCGGTATCATCATTATACGCATGTATGACTATAATTTTTATGTCTTGTCGTTTTCTACAAATAATTATCATCCTACGAATACGTGTGTGTATAATGTTTTAATCGAAATTTGGTGTTTACAGCTAAGTATCGTGCTAAAGAAAAACAAAAGATCTAAAAATCGGGATTTGATATGAAATCAGGCAATCAGAATCTCCCCAAATTAAGACATAAAATTTATTGTCTTTACTAACATGTCGTCTTGAAGGACATAATAATATGATTAACTTTTTTCTATGCACACCAATTAATGATAACATACATTACATAATCTTTATTTTCTACAAATTTATTTGAATATTCAAGATTCTTCAATAATACAATCAAATACAGAGACAAGGAATCTAAAATTATCGGTCTAAACGGTAGCTCTGCTCACCCAATCATGCGGGCTGCGGCAGAGGAATCCTTGTTGCCTCTGTATCCACTGTGAGGCTGGAAGCCAAGCTGAGGACGCCACTGTTTGCCCGGATTTCTGGCATCAAAGTCACCAGGCTTCAGGGTTGGCTTGGGCATGCTGGGAGAAAAAATGAAGAAAAGTAGTCTGTTAGCACGAGTTACAATCTATCCTATAGATTAAGGCAGAATGCATCAACACTTTGTGTCACTCTGTCTGCGACGAGTCAATAAGTTCATGTCAGGAGATGAATGCTGCATTCATTCTTGGACAAGAAATATAGTTCAAGGAATATGTGATAAACAGTAATAATACATGCATCCCCCCTTCATACAATAGGATTTGTATTTTTAAAAGAGTGATATTGGCCTCTCTCTCTCTCTCTAATCTATTATACAGACCAAAGCCTAGTATGCAGTAGTAGTAGATACATTGTGTAAAAGGGGAGCAAATGTATCATAGATCTTACACTCGATCGAGTATCTAATCTAGGTGAAAAAAGGTTTGAGCTATAAAAAGAAAAAAAGGAAAACAAACAGAAACAAGTAGAACCCACCAGGTATTTAGGTATACACTCAACACACCCATTCTAAAAATAAATAAATCTTGACTCCTGATTGGGTCTGACATCGACTCTTTTGGAGAGTCTATACAATATCCCTCACTTCACCCAGGTGCACAAACTCAGTCTGTATTGGGAAAAGTAATCTGCAGGGGACTTGCCACCCATCCAGACTTTGTCACATGTAGTCTACTTCATGCTATAATAGAACTGAGTTAAGCTCAAACTCTATGAGCTGAATGGCTCTTATTATTTGCTATTTTGACGGATACGTCATTGACAAACACATCAAGCACTTTAAACTATCAGGTAAAAGTCTATGAACAGCAATATTATCTCTTATCCTTAGAAAAGGAGATGTACCATTGACAGGATTATCAAATCTTCCAAAAAAATCTAAAAGTTGTTTTCAAAATCCAATAACTCTTCAGGTAAATAGACAAAACCATTTTCGTTCTCAAGCGCCCCGGTCATTAATCATTTGCTTATTGTTTACTTACACAGCACCGGGAAGAACCGTGGCTTTGAACAAGAAGTCTTGGTCAAACTGTGGGTCTGAGTATGCAACCCTTTATGGGAAGAGAGTGCAGAAAAACAGAAAAATATAATTAAATGAGGAGTCACAGTTATCATTTTTCTTTCAAGTTGTAATAATAAGAGAGACAATTTCAACTTTTAGCAACTCATTGGTATCTATTCCAGTTATCTACTACACAGTCAAAAACTATCAAATTTAGGAAGAGTGAAATTGCAAATGCTTCTCATCTTTTGGTAGAAAATGAGATTTGAAGCAAAGGTTTGGTACTTTAAAACGTTTAGTTAACTCTCCATAAAAAGAAAATTCATTTTACAATTAATTCATTTAGAAATGCAAAGTCAATTTTACAATAAATGCTTTTAGAAATGCAAAGTTAATTTTACAATTGATATTTAGAAATACAAAGCAAATTTTACAACTAATTCATTAAAAAATATTAAAGTTAATCTCAGGTTTGGCATAAAACATTGGACAGACAATGAGGGAAGACCTACGTGATACAAGTGTTGTCCACGATATCCTCCACACCAGGCACTGGGCCTGGAATAACTCTGTCAAGGAAACAAACAAACACAATTGTGTGACTTTAATGGAATACAAGGATAATGATATTTGATTTGTTTGTTTGTGTGAAGAGAGCATGTCCATGTCCAACTGTTAGGTTCAACAATGCGAGGAAAGGGTAAGACAATAGTTGTTATTAGATAAAAATCAGAATAGAACCCAAGAAAGAGTGTACTTGGGAAAATATATATATAGGAAATATGTCCACTGAAGGAAGTCTAGATTAACAATATAGAATATAATAATTGATCAAAATTAGAAGAAAACTTTAAATGTTACATTTGAAGAAAAATTAAAATCAAAGTGGTGACTTACGAGCCCTTTTCAAAATTGTTGGGAGTGCACCACACCATCCCTCCCATTCCTTCTGTCAGCTTGGCGTCAATAGCGAGTGGCTATCGGAAAGAAAATGATAACCAATACATAAAAAGGGTATCAATCTATTTAAAGCGTTAGTAGTTGTTATCATAGATAAAGACATAGATAGATTTTTAGTCAAATCCCCGTAAACATACAGACTTTATATTATCATCTAGTCCTGCAGTAGGCTAATTCATTCTGCCAGCCTGTTAGGTGCTTTGTACTATCTACCATCGTACTGACAATATCTGTCCCTGCTTCTATCGAGATACTAAGTGAATTGAAGATGTCAGATCCAGCCAGGATTTGAATGAATATGTAACACATCGTAAGTTTGTTAACAAATACTAATACATACTAAAGTCAAATTCTCTCTTCATTCTTTGACAAACTCTGTGTCTTCAATCTACAACTAGCCTTGTTCTTATTTGCACATTTTGTTGGGATTAAATTAGCAGTGAGATTTTGTTATCTTTTGTTTTCCCAGAATGACTAAATCTGGAAAACCATATTTCGTATTTCAATAGGTTTTTTGGGGTTATTTTAGGTACACAGTCTGAGATAGAAAGAAGAAAAAAATGTTCTTCTAGAAGTTCAAACCTTTTTCTGGGTTTCTCCTTCATAGAGACCCTCCAGGAAGGAATAGACGGGATGTTTGGAGCCGATGAACAAGACGTCTGTGCCACGACAATTCCTTCTCTCTGAGGAAAAGGAACAATTCAGAAAGAAATGTAAAAGTTATGCTGGGTTTAATTTTATGTGTATCAAGATCACACAAAGACACGTTTCAGATCATACAGTACTGTGTAAAAGCGAGAGGTTAGTTTGAGTTGACAGGACAAGAAACAGATTTAGAACACACCAAAGACACAGTAGAAAGCTTTCACATAGGGTGATTAAAATGATTATCAATCTTTTTAAAAAGTTAACTTTTGAATCTGCGAATTCAAAGAAAATGTTTTTGAGTTTGATGAATAAGTGCTGCACGAAAGATAGTAAAAACTCAACCTACTTTCCTGAGGTATCAGATCTGGGTACACCTTCTCTAGTGCCTTGTGAAGACGAGTCTCGTCCACAAATGGAAGTAAGGCAACTCCTGAAATGATTAGGACAAAGAAATAATGACTATTTCAAAGAAATAAAGGATACGGATAATGATAGAAACGGTTAAAAAAGACAGAGGATCATTTTCGTAACTGATCATATCTCCCTCGCTAAAGAATTTAATGTCAGGGAATGCACATGTCTAAGAGATGCAAGAGGGTGCAATAGTATAATTGAAAGAGATGCTGAAACCTCTATTTGACATTAATAAACATGTTGTTATCAATCATCCATCCTTCAACTGAGGGTATAAAATGTTCAATCTACTTTTTATAAGTTACATTATGGAATTTGTTATATAATAAATAGAATGGGGATACTACTATGTTATCCAGGACAACATACTATGAGAGTATTGAACAGAATTGAGTTTTCTGCATGGCACGAGTTATGCGGCAAGCTTGCTAAAGAGTGCCATGTAGAAAACAATTAAACATAAAATCCTGCTCAATAATCTTTTTACAACACGCTTTCAGAGCTGATCAGGATAATGACAATTTTGAAAAGACTTAAATGAAAGATCAATGTCGAATAAAACTTCCAATCTAAATATATGAAAACTGCTGTGAAAAGTTTGAATTTATGATAACAAATAGTAGTTGCAGACTATCTCACCTTGCCATGCAAACTTTTTCCCATTCAGATCTATCTTGAAGTCAGTGGGATAGAAGTCGATGATTGGAGAATCCTGCAAGGGAAAAAAATAATGAACGCATAAATTATAACTTTCTCCCTCTTTCTCACTTTTCTATTTGTGAAAGTGTGTATGTCTGTGCCTTTCCCTGTTCACCTCTACCTCTCTCTTTCTCTCCACCTTTCTTTCACACCAGATGTGGACATCGCTTACTGCTTACCGGGTCATACATCAGGGTCTGCCATGTGATGGGGAGATGTTTCTTGCTGCCCGCTGGGAACACACTCATCAACTGCTCCAATGGCTGGAACTGGAAGAAACCATGAAACAAAATCATTAGACGAATAGAAAGACATTACTTTCGAAACGGAAATTAAATATGATTGTCTTACCCATATTGACACTAAACCAAGACCGAACATACACTAAAATTACAACATCAACATGCCAAGAATAAAGAGACACGGGTCAATAAAACATCAAAATCCCAGCAGAACTGAAAACAATACGAGATCTGCATACTTTGAAAACATTTGCAAAAGACAGAGACACATGGAAACAAGCAACAAGACAAATAATCAACGCACGCTCAGAAACCGATAAAGGCCTGCATACCAGCAAACAGTTTAGGGCAAGTGCCATTTGTGACCGTGAAGCCTCACGATAACTGATAAGAGAAATACTTTACGATCCAATGACTATGGTTCTATTTTCTGTACATATAAATACAACAAGGGATGAGACAGTTACTCACAGGCTCTGTGTTCATCTCAAAATCATTGGGTAGGTCACCAATGTTGACAAAGTCTGAAGCAAAAGGAGCGTAATGGTACGGAAAGTACCACTTCCACGACGCACAGCCCTGCACACAGAGAAATAAAAGGAATGAATCAATGTAAACAATGATATCTATCAACTTAAGGTATCAAATATCATGAGAAGTTAGAAATCATCCAATTAGTTTCTGCCCATCTCCAATAGCATAACATAATAGATGAATTTTCCAAATAAAACAAGAAGATACTTATCATAGAGGTAATAAGTTGTAATGACAAATAAAAACGTGACTAAAGCTGATATCCCTGTGACTTTACCTGGTAGTAATAGCGCAGCACCCAGCACAACCCTCTGACATAGTGACGGGCCTGTGGGAGCAAGAACAAGACGACTTTAAATAAAACAACAACAAAAAAGAGATAAAAGTTCAACAGCATATTAAATTATTGCTATCCAGAATACAAACAAAATAGAATAATGAAGAAAGAAGAAAAGAATAACAAAATTCGGTTTAAAAAAACACAAATGTCTAATATTCAACAATGTTATATAGAAAAAATGAGAGATTTGATTGTGAATATTTTTTCAATTTAAAAAGAATCATTCAATCCATTCATTATGATTCACAAAACAGATACATCTAAGCATATCTAGATCTAAAAAAAGGAAACCCGCATGTATGAGTCAGTACTCTTGGATAAGCGCTATAATATATGTTATGACTTATCTATTCATTATCAGAATGAGAAGCCAAATAGTTACATACCACATTATGCCTGAACTCTACATCAGATGACCCGACATCAAATTTATTTTGATAATATCGGTCTTTGAATCCATCCTCCCAAAGCCTACAAAGGATAGAAGAAAAATATATGTTGTGTTTATCACCAATATTTCATATATTATATATCTCCAATTTTCTTAAAGCTATAATACAATAACAACAGAACTTGTTAACTTTGGAGTCCATTACTAATAAGAGCTGAAAATTCAAGAAAATATGCTGGAGCAAATGCAAGCATTTCTTTCCAGTCTCACTCTGCCTTACCCATGACTACTATGCGATGATAGAAGGTAACCAGATAGCAAGGCAAGTCAATAAAATATATAAACTTACAATAGCTTTGATAAAAAGAGAACAACACATCAGAAGCCAATCAATGCCTTAGACATTACCAAACATTTATAAACTCTGAGGAATAGGCCAAAGCCAGTTGGAGCATTATAGAACCTTGAACTTGAACTGTCCTATAAAAAATATTAACATCAACATTTTCCTATAAGCAGTGCAACATAAAATAAACCAATCTATCCTTTTCTTTTGCAAAATGCTACCAATTGTTAGACTTGTTAGACATATATAATCTGAAATCCATACAACTCTTCAACTTGTGAATTTACTGCACCAACCAACAACCTCATACCAAAGGGTATAAAAACTCAAGGAAGAAAGAAGACTACACCACCAACTTCTTCTCTTGGACAAAATTTTCACAACAATACTAGATGAAATCCTAAACCGTCCAATCCATCTGGCCTCGTCTCATCTTACCTGACGTTATCATCCGGCTCTTCATCACTTTCATCGTCATTCCTTCCCCCCTGATTTTCGGCAGGCCGTTTCTGGCCCTTGCCGTCCTGATACATGAGTTGCTTCAGCTCTGCAGTGGCCCCCATGTTCTGCTTGCGGCTGTCTGCTGCCTGCTGCCTCGGGTTAGCCACGCCAGAGTCGCTGGAGAAGCCGAGGCCCGCTTTGCGAGGACCTCCTCCAACGGCCTGTCAAGGCATCAATATAAACAAAAACATTTTTCTCACATTGTATCATCAACAACAACAAAACATTATATTTGTTTTCCCATCTTTAATACACTTCATAGTTTTTAGTTTAGGTCCTTTACTTTGAAAAGAATACCCCAGGGTTTTTTCAGGGCCAGCAAATGTTAATATAGCATTTGATACTGCATTTTGTGTTTATGCAGGTATGTATACAATGTCTGTAGTATGGAGTATTGGTAACCAATGAACAAATTTCCTTTATGGACAATAAAGAGTTATCAATTTAACAACACTTTCTGAGCCTTAAAAAAGTTTGGCCAAGGGGGATATCAACTGGATTTCCTGTATGGTAAGCAGTGCATAAACTACTAAACCAAATTGGGGCTTGTTCCCAATCTCCATTCCACAAATTGGGGCTTGTTCCCAATCTCCATTCCACAAATAAAACTATACTTAAGCATGTATCATTAGATTGAATATCACATCCTCTCCCTCCCAAAAAGGCTAAATAAAAAGGAACTATAAGTTCATATAATATAAATAGGGGAGACATCAATTGCTAAGATATCAATTGGACTAAAACATTACCTGTGGGGCAAATTGACCACCCATCATCCATTTTGGCTTCTGTGCATTTTGTTGCTTGAAGTGGGAAAAAAAGAAAAGAAATGAAACTTACAAACGAAACGTAAGACAAAAAATTCCTCCTCATCAAAATAATCCTTTGTGGTAGTGCTTCAACGTAAGGTAAACAAAACGATTAAATTCAATAATCCAAGCGTTCCCTATTTTACAACCACATGAATATGGGGGTAGATACAAAAAATAGGCACAAAAATCACTTTCTGTTTGTTAAATTCTAAACTAAATCTATAAATCAAACAGCTTATGCAATTGTCTCCATTGCGTGAAATTTGACAGTATGACATTGCGTTTCTACTGATCTTTTTTGTGTTGTAGTTCAACAGCTATCCAAGCTAATGAAATGAAACTTATATACACATTACCATATGACTAATGTATATACCATACAAGAATTAAGTATATTGTACCAAACTGACTTAATAGAGAGAAGATACCAACAAATCAATTTGAACAAGATACTTATTTAGTTATCCTTACATCTCTCATTCTCCTTTTCTTCTGTTTGTCTCTCCTTCTAAATCCAAGCTGAAATAAAAGAAAATATAAATCTAACAAACATTTTCAGACCAATTTTTTGCGATAACTACTGATATAATTAGCAATCATTTATTCATCTAAAGCAGTCATTAACAAAAATCATTATGATTTGGTTAAATAATCTTGTTACAAAGACAAGTAAGAAATTATTTGCCAGTTTTAGTTCTTACATAGTTAGGGCTATACATCTCTGCACTTTGACAGAAATGACCCAACAACTCTGAACTTGAATTTTAAAAAGCTTTAAGAAGATTTATTGAGTCGAATCTCATAACTAACGTGTGTCAGCTGTGTTGTCCAACAAAATCGTTCATATATTATAGAACACGACCAAGCATCACAAGCTAATAATACCTGTCACTGACTACCCTAGTTGTAAACTCACTTCAGTATCACGCCTCTTTTTGAAGATTTCATCCTCAACATGGCCCAGTTCTGCAGAAAAAAAAGAGATGTTTTTTTAAACCATCAATTACTTATGTATACATCAAACAATTTTGAAACTTAATACTTATTCTCGTGAATCATTAAAACATCTAATTCTCTTTAATGCCCAAAAAAATGTATTTAATAATGTAATGCATGCTTGATTTTAGAATATGAACAATGAGTTTCCAATAAAAATAACTTTACTACAAATCCAGCAGAAGATTAAAGTATCTATGTGAATAAGATAAGAACATTACCTGTCATGATGAGCTGCACACGGCTGAGGTTGACGACACCACTGTCAGTCAAATAGCCCTGGAGAAGGCATCAACAATACCAACAAAATTATGTAAAAGAATTTGTAACTGTTGTTGAAAACCTAACGGGGGGACAAAATCTACCATCTACCAACTGCCCTGTCTCAAGGAATGCTCTAAAAAGAATTCATGAAAATTACTTTAAAACTGTCCCCATGACACTGGAATGCCATAAAAAGTATTCCTAACAATTACTCTAAAATTGTCATTATGACCCTTTGCTATAATATGAAAAATCTAATCTCTACAAACTGAAGAAATGAACAAGGGACACTTATGGCTACGGAGACAATGACACATACAGATGTGAATACAGCATTAATAAAACGAAAGGTAGATAGAACACTGACCCCTGTCTTGTAGACTGCATTCTTGTAGAGCCTGATCAGCCTATCAATTGCCCCTTCTCTGGAAGAACAGAAAAAGAAATGAAAATTGCATACTGTCCAGTATTGGACAACTAGTTTACCTACATTAGCAATACAAGTTTTCAAAGTTGGTAGTCTTACGCTCTTTTTAACACAGAAATATTATATGAAAAGTAGATAAGTGCCAATTATAAGGGACAAAAAGGATTGTCCTTCCAGCCAGCAAGTCTTTAAACAATGATATCTAAATGGAAAGTTTCCAACAAATGAAAACACTTGTCGATAGGAACAACTTAATGCAAAATTTCACCCAAAGATTACCTAATTTCCAGAGATGGAAGATGAGGTAGGAAATCGTTACCCACAAAGAAACACATGAAAACCCAGTCATCCAGCGCTCTCTGTAGTTTCAGATTAGAGGAGTAATAACAAAATTAAATTATGTAATTACCTGCATAAATCAATAACACAATCAGGGGTGTAAATGAAAAATTAAAATCAATCTGAAATGTGAGATCCCAATGAAAAAAGTAATGTGGAAACAAAAACTAATGGCTTTTCAGTCCACTTGGGATGGTACATTAATCAAGAATCAGATAAATTCTGAAAGATTTACACACCTGATTAATTGAATACGGTAAAGTTATCATTTTTGATGACAGAAAATACATCCCTGTATCACTCTCATTGCAAAATATTTACAAATGTAAAGTGAATAAAGTCAAACCCAATATGATGGATGGGATGAGAGAGATATGCAATGCATTTTTCGTTGAGAAAATTTGCGGGGGGCCATAGAGTTGGAATGAAGAATGCCAGTGTTCATGTCAGAATTAATTATTATATGTATGTATATTATTGTGTGTATCTATGTCTGTATATTGTTTTCTATGTAGGTGTGTGTGTACATGTGTGTATCATATGCCAATTTGAATACTCGCTACTTTATGGGGTTTTTTAAATCACGATATTCCCGATTCTGTTTGACTGAAAATGTCTTGCTCAACCTGAATTCTTTTTTTTCTATAAATTGAAATAAACCCAGATATTCTTAACAAAAAAGATTATAACGCGAAACAAATAAAAGCATTGAAATTAAAACCTAAACAAATGCAGACGTGGATAGATATCTACAGACACGTAACAAAAATAAAAATAATGATAATGACGAATTACATACAAAACTTGTTTACAACAGTAAACAGTAATATTCTAGACAGCATGGCAAATACCTCAAAATCGTAAGGAAATGGTAGGTTGGGCATCTGCAGCTCAGTCTGCAGGTATTCCCTCAACACACCCAGCCTAACAAAAATGTACTGCGTCTCTGCCCCAGGCACTGAAATAGACTGAAGAAAAAATAGTAGAAAATTAGATAAGCTGAAGGGGAAAAAAAATTAAAACTGTGAAAAGAGAGATATAAATCACATTGAAAACAAGTTCCATGTGCTGTTTAACAATACAATATGACAACTATTTAGAAATTAGAAAATCACAAGAAAAAGTACATTTTTCAATAAATTAGAGAACAAAATATTGCAATAGTCTGGCAAGGTAGTGGTGTTGAGACGGACATAGGTTCGAAACCACATTCAGCCTACTTCCAGCAAAGGAGCTAAAATGTATTCCTTGAATATTCCAATGCCTGCTCCCCAAACTTAATGTCTAAAACAAAACCAGTGGTAAAAGATAAGAATTGGATCCCAGGTCCTGAGTTTTCATTACATAAACTGTAGTCTGGTTATGGTGATATAGCGGAACAAATTTTGCTGTAACTGTTCCAGAGTGTAAATTAAATATGTCAGTAAAGAGACATCGGGAGCAGAGGCACTCTCCTGACAAATACTACTTTCAGTGAATTGACTGACCCTTTTGGAGTGCATTTTTCAATACATTCTATTACCATATTACATTAGAAACAATACCAATAGTTTACCTCATCATCCACTTGTGAGGGCAATCCTTCACAGTCCTTCATCTCATGACCTGACAAAAGATCAATGATAAAAGAAACTGTTAAGTAGGGGTGGGGGAAAAAACCTTACTCTAAATTACTCCTAATATTAATTATAGCAAGTAAAAGAGTGAAAAGTAAATCATTTAAGAGAAAAGTCTCTTAGGTCAGGCAGCAAAGAACAATTTTAAAAAGCGATAGTTTTGAGTTACAAGGATAACGGATAGAAGCAGGGGCCAGCAGGGATGGATTCCAACCACCCGCTAACACATCTCTGATCTCCTTACCCATTTGGCCACACAGGTCACAAGGCCGTGGCGGGTTGGGTTTGAACTCTTCCCTAATGATGGTAAAATTGGGTTCATGGGTTGATAAACCTGACAGATAGAAGGAATACAGAAATTAAAAACATTTTTCAGATAATCATCAGCATTGGAAATGGAGAATATAGATGAATGAAATGAGTAGCAAGTAGCGCAATGGTTAGAACATTGCACTTCAGTTTCAGGTAGGGTGGTTTTGTCATAGCAGGTGTTGGTTTGGTTCTCAATGACAAAATTAACTTTATTTGCAAACCTCTCTTAGGCTTTGTCATTAATTTGCATTTTTTTATCACTTCATCTTTATTAGTCGTCATCATTATAGAAAATAAAGTTATTTGAAAATTAATCAAGCTTCACTGGTGGAAGTAAAAGTGTGTGGTGTAACTTTATAAAATGCTCCCCGAACATAGAATTCTTTTATAATGATAACAAGTACTTTAACTATTGGTCAACACTAGGGTGTATACACTTATATCCTTTGTCCTGTTCCTGACAAGATAGTAATGTGATTTGCAATTTTCAAAAATCTTATGCAACCCCTTTCTATAATCATTTCACACACTAATAATCATTTTTTTCTTAATAAGCAAAATGAACACTTACCAAGCATGATCAAGTCAGCTAAAAGGAAAAGAGAGTGAGAGAAGGAAAAAGGTGTTAATACAGCACACTGATTGAAACAATATTATAATTCACCAATGTAAAAAAGTAACTCACTCATTTTTTCTTCTATAATTAATTCAGTCCATTATACATAGAACAACATTGTGTGTACAGCAACACCTCTTGGTCCAAGATGGACCTCTATTTATCTCCAAACAACACTGTCACCAGAAAATCAAACACACAAAATTTCAGTACAATAAGAAGTCAAACTGAGCAGTACAAGAACTCCTTTTTCCCTCGGACGATAGTCGACTGGAACGCGCTGCCTGATAGGATTGTCACCAGCTCGACCCCCGCTGTCTTCAGGAGGGAAACACGGAGGCACTTTAATGAAGAAGATAGGTGGAGCCATGTACCGAACCAGAACACTATAACCAAGTAAGCTGGCACCAGAAGAGTTATAAGTTTTAAAGTCACATCTGTTTTAACGCATTGTAGTTTATAAAACAAGCCTCTGAGGCTATCTGTTACAAAGACTTTACGATAGTCTGAAACCACACAACAGAGCTGCTAAGAACTGCCAAATGGCATGGTGAGCAAGCACACAAACCACTGGAGCAACAGCATGCCAATGCTTTAAGAGTAAAGAGAATCAACATGCTCTAAGTCCTAAGCATTGAACATCCTCAAGCAGGTTAATTCCTCGAAGACACCAATCTCAGTACAGCAGCCAGTGAGACCCTTGGTGTTATTGGTTTTACTGACAAGATCGTTTGCTGCCTTTAGTCTAGACGGAATAATTGCGTAAGAAGTCTTTCCTTGGGCAAGGATTCAACCTAGCCAGGATTCGAACCAGGGACCTTTCAATGTTCTGATCATAGGCTACCTATAGGAATACAGTTCAGTTATATACAAAACAAATAAATTCAACCTATTCCATAATAGTGAATGCTAACTTACCATCAGCTCCACAAATGCAATGTTGAGTGTTGGGATCATGATCTGGCTGAGCTGAACAATGAAACAATAAAACAGACGAAAAGATAAATAAAACAGCTATCAGATCAGTAAATAGCTATGTTAATAAAAAGAGTTTTAAAAATTCAGAATTGATAGGATCTGTCTAAAAGATTTTTAGAGATAACAATCTATAAATTCCTTAACCCCCCAGGCTTTGTTGATATACTTCCACACTACTGTTTAAAAGGTCTCAAAGCTTTTTTTGTTTGTTTGTTTGTTTTTTGGGGGTTTTTACGGCTCTTCGACCTCCAAGGATCATAACAGCGCCGAAAAAGTAAGACGATAGTTTCAGTGAAAAGAT
>JAULCB010203974.1:0-22837 GCA_032358575.1 Dendronotus rufus
CAAACAATCTACTTCTGTTTCTTATATTTTCACTGAATGAAACTATCGTCTTACTTTTTCGGCGCTGTTATGATCCAAGAGGTTGAAGAGCCGTAAAAAAAAAACCAAAAACAAAACAAAAAAACTTATTTTTTGTTGACACTAAGATAAATTTGATACATAATATTCTGTAACTGTAATGAATACACTTACCAAAATGATTAATACAATTCTCATGATGACATTGTTGCAATTAAATACTCCCCAGGATATACTTTTTAATAAAGACGAAGTATCCGTTCCTGAAAACAGTCAAGGCGTCATTCTGGGTAAACTGACAACAGTTGACGAGGACAAACAAGATTCTCATACATTTGTTTTATCTGACAATGGGGGTGGAAACTTTGAGGTGGACTCCTCTGGAACCTTGTTTGTGAAGAAAGGTAAAATCTCTTTAGTTCAGTCAAGTATTGGTATCTACTTTAAATTATTAATCATAGCTCTTACCCAGAGTCATTCACCATGCCAATGTCTATTCAATACTACATTCATCTCCCAGCAGGCCAATTCATTTTGAAGTCATCTATTCTAGTACACAGTATACAGCAGCCAGCTCAGTGCTTGTAGTATTATCATGCTGATCAGATATTTCTATGAATGTACAGCTACATCTGGGATTTAACCAAATTCAATTTTCTATTGCAGATGCTGACCTTGACTTTGAAGTGAGAAACTTTGTCAACATTACAGTACAAGCAACCGATGCAGGTGGCAATTCTTTGGACAAAGTATTCAAGATTGATGTCATTGATGTTAACGAGCCTCCAACTGCTGTCACCTTGAGCTCAAATGTTGTAAGAAATTGATTGTTATGAATTCTATTCAGATGTAGGTACTTCAGTCTTTGAAGACAGAATTGTACATTATAATGTCTTAATAATAACGATTTTTTTTGTAGAAAATCAGTCAGGTTCAGAAATAATGATAGTAATAATATTAATGAAAATAATGAACAATGATATTTAGCTCATGTTTTTGTCTTTCCACCAGGTCCCTGAAAATAGCCAAAAGGACACATCTGTCGGGTCACTACAAACTGTGGATCCTGACGACGAACAATCGAAACAAACTTTTGAATATTCTCTCATCGATGATGCTGATGGAAGGTTCATTTTGGATGCTTCATCCATTTTGGTTAGTCTATTGGCTGTATACAGTATATTATGAGGGGGTAGATAGACAATGTGCAATTCACAGCAAATGATCTAGTCTAGAAGTCTAGAGCTGCATTAGTTAGTTACTTACCAGTTTATTGTAGATAACACTCATTATGATATAACAATATTTTTGTCTTTTGCATTGGGTAAATTACAGAAACAGACAGATAATGATTGCAAACAAAGGGAGACTGTTTCTGTTAAACAATTCCTGATGTGTGTTTGTGTGTGTGTGTGTGTGTATGTGTGTTTGTTTTACCCCTTTGGTAAAAAAAAAGTGTAGATTTGGAGGAAAACAAGTTGTAAAGACGGAATTCTTATGTTCTGATCATAATATTTTGTTTGATTGGTTTTTAAATTTGAATAGCAGCTGACTAATGAGAAATCATGTTCCTGTAGGTTTCTACAAAAGGGTCTCAATGCAGTGACAAAGATTGTGGTCTAGATTTTGAAAGACAGACATCCCATGAAATACAAGTACAGGTGAAGGATAGTGGCTCTCCACAAATGTCTGCTTCTTTCAAGATTACCATTACAGTCAGTAATGAAAACGATGACCCGTCTTTAGGAGATATTGGTACCAAACAACTGCGAGAGGACATGAAAGTTGGAGAGGAAGTTGCTCAAATTTCAGCATCGGACCAAGACAAGGATCAAACTGTGGCATTGTCTGTAGACAAGAAAGGTAGGAGAGATGTATCTGTTATCTTAAGATAATGCCCTGGGCTGAAAATAATGTCCTCTATGATTGGTTTTAAACAGTGAAATGAATAACTGTTGCATTGCGAAGAGAATTATCTTCTTTTGGTTACATCATAATCATATCATTATAGATATATCTAGCTACTTGTTTGGAAAGTTTCTCTTCAAAATATACATTTTAACATTTTTGTATCATTTATATCTTTGTTGTATACCAATAGTCTATGGAGGAAGATCAGCTTTTTTACATGATCCTCGACAAAGTGATGAAAAATCCTTTTACTAAATTTGGTATCTGAATTTTGATGAACCGATTACATTTTGATCTTGAAGAGTAGTTATATCACTCTTTTTACATGCCTTTTGAGCACACTACTTTTTGATGCAATTTTCAACAAGCATTGTCCACAACGAATGTGAGAAGAATCCTATTTTTAAAAAACAGGAACATTTTAAGATCATGACCATATTATCTTAGATTATTTCTCTTCAGCTGAATTTTGGTTTACTTTGTTTGATTCAGTGGGTTTTTTTTTATCTTTGGCTATATTTTTAAAAATCATACCATTTCAGACAACAGTCCTTTTAGAATTGAGGGAAATAGGCTGCTATTGGATCAGCCACTTGATTTTGAAGATGAGCCACTGGTGTCGGTTACAGTGGTAGCAACAGACAGTGGAAGTCCACCCAAACAGGTACTTCTTGTAAACAGAGAGAAAAGACAATGTCTCTTGATCTCATTGTCACTATTTAACTTTTCTTTTAGCCATCAAATATGTGTTATCATTTCATTTTGATTATTGCTTGGTAATGATTCTTCAGTCTGTGATGATCATCATTCCATGTTAGTTTGAGGTCGAATCAAATTTTCAAATTCAAATTTAAGGGAGATAAGGTTGAATATCTCTCAGTAATAATTCACCATTTTGATTCAACTAACTGGCTTTTTCTAATCGCATGATGCAAATTTCATACTTCAAATGATTTGTTTGAACAAACATTATCTATGGTCATGATCTATAAAGTGGTAGCTTTTATAGTGGAAATGTCATTTGTTTGTGGTTCTGTTTTGTTAATTTATTCTGGGTTTTTTGTTTGTTCTTTTTTCATATTGTCTCCTACAGCTTCTTCATTGTTATTAAATAAAAGAAAAAATAAACCACACATTTTCTTTTTCCCTGACAAGACACAAAAAACGTACCAATTTGATGTGACAGATGTGGAAGAGTCGCCATCTCTAATGTATATCGAGCATGTGACAGGAGAAGAGGCAGAAGTTTTTGAAAGAGATAAACCAGTGATTGGAGAGAACACCAGCCCAGATTCTGTTTTGGCCCAGCTTGTTATCATTGATCCAGATAAAGAAGAGGATATAACCATTATAATCTCTGGAGATTACGTCGCTGCAAATCCTCCAGGTTGTTTATCATTGACCAAAGTAAGCTTGTTGTTTTTTTATCAAATAATATGTCAAAATATGTCAACTCATCGGTTGTATGGTTTCAGCATAAATGATTCTTTAATGCTCAAAAGTACAGTACAGGAGAAAAATACAAAGGCAAATAAGTCTCAATAGACACAAACATAAACGTGATGACTTTTTAGATACATATTAATTGAGTTATGCTGCTTAGCCTATATCTGTACAATAATATCAGTTACTTATAGGCTTGGTATGGATCTTTTCCCCAAAAGGGTTAAATGCTTTTAATCATGCTTGTTACCTGTCACAACTGAATCTTTTATTAGTTCAGACTAGTTCAGACTGATACAAAAGTATGTATGGATTGTGGATGTCATGTTCTGTCTTCCAATACTTTCAAACTGAGTTCTGATTAACAATATTTTCTCTTGTTTTGCTATTTCATTTCATCAGGGAACAAGATGTATCTCAACTATTTTTCTCAAACTTCCGTTGGATTTTGAAACAGAAAAAGAATTCACAGTAACAGTGACAGCAATAGATAAAAGTGGAGCTCAGCTGAAAAAGGATATTCTGTTCACGATAAAGGATCAAAATGATGCTCCAGAGGTATTTTGAATATTATCTTTCAGTTACCGTACCTTACTTATTTGTAGAATATTGGAACCTGCTTTTGTGTGTCTTGGATATTAGATGAGGAAACACTTTCTTTGTCATATTTTAATGAAATTTCATTTTGAGGAGAAATGATATGATTACCACTTGGAAAGAAACATCAGCTTAGCAACATATCTAAGAATATATAACAGCGGAAGAAATGATAATTTAAGTTAAATTTTTCAACTCAAATTGAAGAAGATCTATGTTTAGCAAAAATAAACCCTAATAATAACATGAATATTTAATTTGATCCATATTTGCCTTCAATCTAATTTAAATATTATTTCTGTTCTTTCATTTTAGAATGCTTTATTGAATGGACAAGACATAGATGAACTGGAAGTGAATGAAAATACTGCCAACAAAGCTGTTGCAACTTTATCTGCCATTGACCCTGATACAGATCAAACTTTCTCTTATGAAGTTCTGAAGAGTTCTCAATTCTATATCATTGGAGATGAATTATGGGTAACATTTTATCTTCACGTAAAACTTTAAAATAAATCTTTGTACATTATACCTGAAATACTGAAATTAGACGGTTCTTTATGTAAGCTCCTTTTCAACAAAATTCTTTTTTTTTAAAGAAAATTTATTTTTTAAACCTTTTTTGAACAGATTGCCCCTGCAGCTCAATTGGATTATGAGTCGTCCCCTCAAACTTCTTTTGGTATCAAAGTAACTGATAATGGTGAACCCCCTCTTTCCTTTGAAAAACAAGTCACTATTCGAATTCTGGATGTCAATGAAGCTCCAGAAAAGGTCTCCTTGACAAGAGCCCAGGTAAGATGATTCTATCAGTTAGTTACTGGAAAGCCTTGCTGTATAGAATGTTTTGTACTATTAGTTTATAGGATTAGCAAAACATATCATTCAGTGTTCAATAAGTAAATTAATCTTTTTTTCACATCAAATAATGTTTATCATTATAGTTATCCGCAGAAAATAACTTTTCTTTCTGAGAGAAGAGTAAAAATGTATATTCTGCATGCTGTTCCACAAGAAGTTACTGATGTGCAAAACATATGAATGATGAAACAGTTGCTCTCGTTAACACACATGTACCCATCATCACAATCTCTCTAATAACATACTTTCTGGAGACACTCTTGCCCAGACTCCAATGATCTACTGTAGCACTATGCTAATATAGCGCAAGGAATCGAGGTATATTATGTGAAATTTTCGTTGTCATCTGCAATATATCAATATCAATTTATCAAATTTCTCTCTCCAATAGACGCACCCTCCTCTGTTTGTTTTTTCTGTGCGCATTAGAGAATACTATACATTCTTTCCATGCCTCTTCTGATGTAATACATCAATTTTATCTTTAGATATCTGAAAATAGTCCTTCTGGGACTGAAGTTGGAACCTTCATCACTTCGGATCCAGATAACAGTGTCTCATTGGATCAAACATTTTCTTATGAACTTATTGAAGATGGAGACGGACATTTTGTTACTACTGATGGAGAACTCAAGGTATGTCTTGAGAATTTGTGTGTGTGTGTAAGAGTTTGTATTTATTCAAAAATGGGAAAATTAGTTTAAAAAGAGATAAATACATTAGAGTGTATTCATTTGTTTTACGGTGGTGGCATTACATAAGACTGTTTGACTCAAGCTTGAGTGGTCCTGTGATCAAAGCTCTGATTAGGACACCCTTAGGAAAGTCAGTTTTACACAACTTTACTCATCCTATCAGAGATGGATAGAAAATTCTGAGGTCTCCATGGTTATGATAGACAGCTTTGTCTTTGTCCGATATGAAATAGAAAACTATTCTAACCAAGGTCTAATGGTAGGTATAGGATCAATAGCTTGCTGTAAAGAATATTAGTTTCTTGCTAGAATTTGTATTCACATTATCTCACCTGAAAATTGATTGATATTTCACCTTTCTCCAAATTACTGACAGAGTAAGTCCCCTGAAGCTCCTTCATGTAGATAAAATAATCAGAATGCAAATCAGTGAAGAAAAAAAATCTAAATTTCCATTTCTGTCAAAACTTATGATTTTATCTTGACTTTGCATCTTTTTGTCTGTAGTGAGTGCATTACATGTAACAAATGAAATGTTGCTAGTCAATTTTCCTATTTTCTAGGTTCTGAAAGACGGCTTTGATTTTGAAGAGAAAAGTATGTACCGCATCAAAGTAAGAGTTAGCGATTCAGGATCCCCATCACAGTCTGATGAGTTTGAGTTCAATATCAACATCACAGACAGTAATGATCCTCCCACAGATTTACAACTATCAGGTACACCTCATACTTTTGTTGTCACTTAAGTAGGGCCTACAAGAACCTTAAACTGATTATAATTAGGATTCCCATCTTTAATCAAGAAGCATAACATCCCACAGTCGTCCATGAGTAGTTTTAATTATCAGTTTACTGACAGTATGTCTGGCTCTGGTTTATCATTTTACGTCTATCATCACAAGAACATCTTTGATTAATCACTTAAACTGTTCTTGTGGTGTTATTGGCACAACAGCATTCAACTCGAAGGGTTGTCTTTGTTTGAAAAATTGTATTTGTACATCCCTAACAGGCTGCAAAGATTGTCTGGTGTGTTTTATGTTTTGTAATATATGCTAGGGCTAAATGTGGTATCTAGCAGTGCTTAAAACATCTCTTTTCAAAGGTTTGATCCCATGCCCTACAATCTGTTTCAGCCCGCAGTGGTTAATTTTAGTTGATGTCATCTATTGAATGGTCTGGTGCCAGCTATGATTCTAGAGGTTACTAAAAGTGTTTTTTTCGTTTTGTCATTACCAAAGGTTATAATGCCCCAGAAGATGCCATTCTGGACACAGTGATTGGAACGCTCACAGCCAAAGACTTTGACAAGAACCAAATCATCAGATTCAGCATTGAGGATTCTGATTCAATCAGTGTAAAAGACAATTTACTGATTGTCAATGGAAATCTTGACTTTGAGACTAATCCAAAAGTCACTGTCAATGTGACAGCAACAGATAATGGAATGCCTCCTTTGAGCGTAAGTCTTAAAGTTGTCAGTACTGTTTTATTCAGTTCTTATTTCCTCCAATTGAACATAAGAACAAATTGTTATTATGGACAAGTAGGCCTACATTTGAATAACTACACCAGCAAAATGTTAAAGAGATCAGAGAGAACCTGAAATGGAAATAGATATTCATTTATTATCATTATGATTCTTTTCTCCACAGATCAGAAAAGCCTTCACAATTTCTGTGACTGATGCAAATGAAGGTCCAAGCAAAATAGAATTCATTCCCTCGACACCTTCTGAGACATTGGAAATTGATGAAGGCTTGAAGGCTAATCATGTTGTCGGGACAGTGAGCGTTTTTGACACAGATACAGTAGACAAGATAGACTTAACTGTCACTCTCAATTCATCCCCACTTTTTAAATTGGATGATTCTGAACCAAAATGCACATATGTGAGTAACATTTTCTCATCAGTTTGATTTAATTCATCAGAGAACATAATTTCTTTATCTTTTCTGATTGAGATTGATAGTATCATTCACGGCTGTTAAACATAGGGGGTTAGGGGGGTGGTTTTAAACAGTCATGATGTGATTATTTTGATCCCAAGATACAATCATATTTTGTCCAAATCTTGTTGAAAAATATGAGGAACTGATATTTGAATCACAGCTATAAAATCGGTGCCTGAATGAAGGTAACTTAAAATCTAACTTTGTTTCTTTTCTTCTTCTCCATTATTTTCTTGCTAGGAAAGAGCATCATTAGAGTCTTCCTTTACGATCTGTACACTGAAAGTCCTTCTTGCCGATACAGTGGAATATAGCGACGACAAAAGTTTGCTTGTGTTAGAGGTTAAGGCATCCGATAAAGGCGGTCTGACAACAACTGAAAGATGGGAAATCACAATTGTGAACAAGAATGACCCACCCTCAGTAAGTGGACTGTGCTGGGCTTAAAAACATGAAACACGCTCCAAAATTGTATCTTGTATTTTAAAAGTCATAACCAAACTCTTCTTAGATACTTCTGAAAAGTTGTTTTGGAAGTGACGTTCCTTAATCTAATCTATATTAGTAAAGAATTCAGAAGAGTGACACAAGTCGCAGTTGATTGTATTATCATATCATTACAATTATCAAGTATCCCCTCCTCCAATAGTTTTGTTTCTAGTGAAAAGAGTCATTTGGCTCACAGGGCTGAAGCTTATCCCGGTTTCTGTAGCATGAAGTGGACAAGTGACCGAAGCCACTTTCTGGACAGGATGTTGCTCTAATGCAGATTACTTTTCCAACCCACTTTATGTGAATCAGGGCCTATTCTACACCTGAGTGGAGTAAGTAAGGTAAGGTGTGTAAAAGTGCTGTTTGCAAAGGTGTTCTCATCAGAATTCAAACCTAGGACTCCTCGACCCTAAGTCAAACCGTATTGTGTCAATATCACCTTCTGGCTTTGTCGTACTGATCCCCTGTTACCATGACCTCTTCTTTCAGGACATTGTCATTGACAATGCAAATCTTGAGGTGCCAGAAAATGTTTACTTTTCAAGACTCGGAGAGCTGAGATGTGTTGATGCTGACAAAGACCAAGATCATTCCCTTCAGGTTTAAATGATTTCAAATAGAATCAGACAAGAAAACAAAATATGAGGCTAAGGATTAAGATAAAGGATTCTTTGTGACTTATGAAACTTTGTTCAAATATTAATGGTGAAAGTTGATAACAGTGTATGTCTAAGATCACACATGTTGAGGAAATCAATAAAAGCTATAAAATCATTTTAGTTAATTTATGACTTGCACAGTTTGCGACTTTTACTGCTTGCCTAGATATGGTGATTTGGTGTAATAAAGATTTGACCTAATTTTGGACTTTCACTGTTAATGTATTCATGGATTTGATGAATAAATGTAACCTGCAGGTTCAGAGCATCTGATCCCTAGTGTAACGGGATTAAAAAATCAATTTTTCTATTTTTACTGATATGATTTTAAACTACCATTTCACTTCAAACACAATAAAAAATAGTGTCATTATTATAATGGCAAAAATGTGAATTTTAGAATGATCAATATTATTGAATAGAACGTTTACTCGCTTATGTAATATTGTACTAACAGCAAATTTGTATTTCTATTCAAGGTTATGACGCACTGGAAGATATTCAAAATCCAAGAAGGCTCTATGCTCTCAGCGATTGCTAGATTGGATGCTGAGAAACAGTCAGAGTACGAGCTGACCATACGTTGTGTGGATAATGGGAAACCTGAAGGAGAGTTCACCAAAACATTCACTGTCACTGTCAAAGATGTGAATGAAGCACCAAAAGATATTTCCTTATCTCATCTTGAAGTAAGTTTTTCTCTATTCTATTTTTGTAACTTTCTGGATTGGGTTGATTCATAATTGTTTCATACAATATTTCTTTGATAAATCATTAGAGCTTACAATATGGCGATTCAAGTCATATCAAGCTTGAATTGTCCAAATCTAACTTTTCTCAATGCTATCCAAAAGCTGTTCTTTCTTTTGTAGGCACAGATACATAATGTAGCCTACAATCAATAAATGTCATGCTTGTGAATTGTCTCTGCAGGTGCCAATGACAGCCAAAGATGGTGATAAGGTTGCTTTGATTGAAGTCATGGACCCTGATAACGCAGGGGCTGATAAAGAAAAGCAGACGCATACTTGCAACATTATTGGTGACAACTCGAACATTTTTGCTATCAGCGAGGACAGTAAAGAACTTCTGGTAATTAGCATTTTGTTATAAGCAAGGACAGGAGACATTATGTACCTGACATATTCAAACCTGCTATCATTTTACACACTCAAGTTATTTTGTAATCCTGTCCTCATTGATGCGTTTGTTGTCTTGTTCTTTCACTCTATAGCCTTTGAGATGAATGAAACTAGGTTGAGGGTACAACTAGAGTGAGTTGAACTATTTAAGTTTTTTATTAGATTTCCCATTTGGATGTGTATTAGAATTCTAGTGAATTAAAAGATCTAGATTTTGATTATGACTGTTTATAGACTTTGAGTAAATGTGATTTTACTTATGACATAGTTTATGTAAAGATACTAGAAAGATGTTTCAATAAAAAATTGCTCAAAAATGAAAATGGCTTCCAATAAGAATGTACCCTATCATCTTTTTACATTTAATGCATTACCTCCCATATATAACTTTTCAATGCAGGTCAAAGGAGAAGTTCCTGTTAAGGAGCCATCCATTGAGCTGGAGATTAAATGCACAGATAACGGGACTCCTCCAAAGGATAAAGTGAAAATCTTTACCCTTATGATCACTGAGAGTGCAGATGTCCCCAAAGTTGTGGTTTTCCACACTAAAGGAGGTGTCGATGAAAATGTGAAAAATGTTGAGGCAGGATATTTCTCTGTGGTCAATGAACTTACTGAAACTGACATACAAGGGGTAAGGAAGAGAGCTATGCGCTTTGAAAATGAAAGCCTCCTACTATATATTGTTATATTAAAATGATGTTACTTTTCATAAGAGTTCATCAACAAAAACCTTCACAAAAAATGTAGGAGGTCATTTTGATTGTTTCTTTTTCAATGATAAAACATAAGGGTTTGGGGTTTTATAAAGATTTTCTTTCTTGTGTAGTGCTAGTGTAACCTATTCTTTTCTGGAGGGATGAGAGTGAAGGGAAAAACTTGTTATCTAATTCAGTAAGTAAGCTGGAAAGGGGAGAGTAGAGACAAAGTTTGTTCCTTGTGACTGAAGGTACACCTGACTTTAGATGAGATATTAACTGAGCAAGATGAAAATAATTAACAAGAAGACAAAGTCTAAAGAGAAGAAATAAGGCAAAAGGAAAATCTTGTTGTTATAGAAGACTTTGACTGTAATTTGAACTCTTCAAACTCTGAATATTGCTCATTTGAACAGATACCTGAATGTAGAAATCGTCTTTGTTTATGATAAATATATGAATAGTTTGTGGAGTTATTTCTAAGCCGAGCTCATAATCCCTCTTTTGTGTGTATTCTCATTAGGAATTCGAGTACTATTCCGTCACCATAAAGGAAACCGATATTGATTACCTTGATTTGAGCGAAGAAAAGTTGATGGTGAACAAACCAATCAATTTTGAGAAATACCCAACCCTGTCTGGAACGGTTAAAGTAAAAGGGAAAGACCTGAAGAATAACCCAATAGACCTAGACGGACAGTTCAAGGTGAGAGCGGGACTTGATCATAGTCTATTGGCATTTTCTCATTTCTCCTTCTTTCTTTCTCATTTACACCGAAAGGTACAAAAGGTAAATTGATCAAGAAAGAAAGATATTTCTGTGTCAGTTTTTTTTCTATCATTATTTGCTAATAATTACTTATTTTTATGTACAATTCTATAGACCTTTTAATGGAAGAAAATATTAGCACATTTGATATACAATTGAGTCTTCCTTTATGGCTGAGTGGTTTAGGTATGGCAGTGAGACCCGGAATGACTAGGACAAGTTTTCTCCCATTGCCTATGATGTAGCTCTTCTGTGGTCTTTATTCTAATTGAACCCAAAATGACAATGTCTTTCTTCCTTTCTTCCTTTCTTGTTTCTGTTACAGTTGGTGTTACTGTATAATAAAAGTTGTATCGATGCACTCTCTTCACACTGGGAATGTTTACAATGTGGTATCTCTCAAGCTCGGATTTGAGTCACCAAAATGATTTTATCATATATATTCATTTCCTTTCAGTTCAAAGTCAATGACATCAATGAAAATCCTTCTGAAATAAGAGTCTATGGTGGAGGAGTTGTGAAAGAAAACTCTCTTCCAGGAACAGTGATAGGAAATATGAATACCATTGATCCTGAGCCGTATCAGACCTACTCTTACAAGCTTCTTGTTGTTGCGAATGGGTTGGTATCCTTCTTTCTTTTTTTTCTTGTTATGAAAAGAAAAGGTTTTAAAGATATTTTGCAAAGGAAAATAAATACTTTTGTTGTTGTTATTACAGACCTGCTCTTTTATTGCTACAATGTTGTAATTTCATTGAAAGTAAAACCCTGAATTACCTTTATTACAATCTTATAAAATCCCTTAATAATATCTACAAATTTTCTTTGATATTCAAAAATTTCGCATTCATGGGGAAACAATGCTATTCCCACTGTGGACTCATGTTACTTGTACATTTTCTTCTCTTAATGCCTGACGGCATTATCTATTGATTTTATAAATTGAGACTCCATCTTTTTTTCTTCTTAGGCTTGATATCACCAAAAGAAATCCAGAGTTGTACAATGTCTTTGAGCTTGAAGAATCAACATTAAAGGTTGGACCTGGCGGGGGAAAGGTTTTGGACTACGAAACAAGTCCTACTTGGAGTCTTCTTATTCAAACGGCTGACTCAGGATCTCCCCCTCTTCATTTGAATTACACTGTCAGGATTATTCTAGAGAACGCCAATGATCCGCCAACAAATGTCTCTATAGGCTCAAATACGGTAATGACATAAAAATAACAATAGGGCATCAAATTGTATTCATCTTACTCCGCTCATGTTTGTCACAAATAGAACAACATATAATATGAGGAATAACACATATATAATTAATTCTAATACTTTTTTTATATAAGACTTGACACTACACAACTAAACACAAAGTCTTTAAAACTTTCACTTGTCGGGAATTGAACTGGGATCTCCCACATTGCAAGGGGTGTCTAAATCCCTGAACTAAAGCAAAGCCCTCAGTCCCATGTGTAATGATGTTTTAAAATATGATATATCTCATTCCAGATTCCAGAGAATGCAAAGGTGAAACAACTGGTTGGCAAACTGATTGTTGAAGATCCTGATGAGGGTCAAAAGCATTCATGTGTTGTTAGCAACTTGCAAGATGTTCCTTTTAAGGTAAACACTTCTGATTTCTTGTCTTAGTGAAAATGAAAGGTTTTTGCAACTTTGTTTTTATCTTCAAATTTGAGGAATCGTTTTCAGTTGAGTTGGGGCAGAAAGATTTGGCAAATTATATTTCTGTTAACTTATGGTTATTCGTCTTTAGAGTTGTGTTCATCATGGAAACTGCAATGTATAATCATCATTGTTGTTATTACCACTATTATCTGTAGTATTATTACTATTGTTATATCATCATCATTATAATTGTTATATCATCATCATCATTATCATTAGAATTACCATTATTGATGATATTATTGTTATTATTGGGTTTTTTATTTTTGTTGTCAAATGCTACATATCTCTGATGTGACAATACATACGATAAGATAAGATATACCTTATTGATCCTTTTGGAAGATAAAACCTATTTCAATACATACTAGCAATGTTGATCACTACTGTATGTGAAAATGAGTCTTTTGATAAAAAAAGATAACAGGTTTTCATTTAATTCGTATTGTCAGGTTGAGAATAACCTTGACTTGGTTGTCTCTCAAGAAACGTTGGATTTTGAACAACAAAGATTATACATTGTTGAGGTAAGCTTAGATTCAAGTAAACTTAGTTCGTTTGAAACATTGAAAGTATAATTGACTGCATAATCACAGCATGCCAGGAATCAGAGAAAAAAAAGTTGCAATTAAGTTAAATTGCGAACAACCAGTGAATTTTATACTAATTGATTTTTGTTGTTTTTTGTTGTAAAACTGTAGTTGCTATTAAGTATAGATCTCCATTAAGCAGAGTCACCTGCACTATGCATCTTGACACATGCCCTGATAATAATAGTAGGTTATCTATTATCCTCGTGAAAAATTGAGAAACTTCTCTCCTCCTCTTTTTTTTCTTCTTGCTTGTGTTATTCATCTCTTTTTCTTTCACCCTTATCGCATATCTAGGCCTGCGTAGAATTTCAGATATCATAATATTCTATCATAATGTTTGTTGTCTTTATACAGATAGATGAAGATAAGAATATATTATGTGTGTGAGATGGCATATTTGTTGTGCTTGTAATTGTGTTATGTGTCTGTGAGTCTGTGTGTGTATATATTTATTGATGTGTGTATTACCAACAGTATGATAATATATGTTTTTTTCATCACAGTATACTATTTGTTTTCTGTTCCCAGGTAACATGTGAGGATCAGGGTGAGGATGGCAGCCATCTCAAAGTAACAGCTTCCCTGCCAGTGGTCGTTGTAGACGTCAACGAGCCACCCCATGACATCTCTTTGGACAGGCTGGAGACTGTAGAAGGAAATGAGCCAAATGCTTTGGTGGCAGTCATCAATGCTGTGGATCTAGATAGCAACCAGGTTTATATGATAATAATAATGATAATAATAATAATAATAATAATAATAATAATAATAATAGTAATAATAATAATAATAATAATAATAATAATAATAATAATAATTATGAATAAGAATAAGAATTTTCATTTATGTGTACATTTTATACAGCACTAGCTGACTGCAAGACCCGTGACAGGGTTTGGAGGTTTGGGGATTTGGGTGAGGGGGGGGGGGGGGGTGTGGAGATGGTGACTTCAAGGTGAACGTGAGTGGTTAGTGAGTGAAAACAAAATGAACTGAGAAGTAATATACTAATTACCGTTGATTGCAGTGCAGGATTTCGATAATATATAATAATAGTAATGATAATAATGACGATGATATTATATACATTTTATTTAGTGCTTAATCATCATTGTTGAAGGTATTCCTGGAATTGATATGCCTACGTTATAGGGATATATCTATATTACATAGAGTATCATGGACGCACAGTCTTAATGAGTCAAACATATTTCTGTAAATAGTCATCTTAGCATTTAGCTACATCAATACAAATTGAACATATAAGAAATATGAATGAATTGCATTTAGTATACAGTGCTGAAAAATTATTGAGGGTGACTCATCTCTTGAAAATGAACCATCCTTGATCCAGACCTAATTTTGGGGCGACTCTTTTGAGTTGGGTAGAGTTCTGTCAATTGAATTCCACCACCTAATATGTCCTTTTTATGTTTTTTTATTGACATTACTTGACATTACTTACATAAGTCCTGGTTTTCTTTTCCCTTAGACTTTTTTCTCCATCAAAGAAAATAACAATGACGATGGGAGCTATTTCTCCATTATGGGAGACAATTCTCTGATTGCCAATACAGAGTTTGATTTTGAAAAGACCTCTGCTTACTCTGTTACAATTGTTGCCAAGGATGACCAAGATCTAAAAAACGAGAAAACTTTTACATTCAAGGTAAAAATTACACTTACTATTAATCATTCTGTTCTTTTTTCTGTATCCTGCCAATGTAATCCTGTAAAACATTCTTCAAGCTCACACAAATACTTACCCTATATCCTCAATACAGTGGGCGCCGTATACAACGAGGTCGCATTCAACGAGAAGTCGGCTACAACGAGGCCAATTGAAATCCCCGTGTGCTGCCCTTCGTTATACCCGACGTTGCGTATAACGAAAGGTTGCATACAACGAGATCACGTCGTCAGTCCCGGCAACCTCGTTGAATCCGACTTCCACTGTATAGTCTCTGGCAAAGCGTTGCAGTGGTTAAAAGCTTTGATTGTTTAGCACATGAGTTTTGATAGTATACTAAATTCTTTTTCAATGAAGCTTTGAAAGAAAAATGCATACAGTGTGTAATCTCTGTATGCCCACTACATGAAAAAAAGATTAGAAAATGTTCACTTGGAGTGTATCCTGTCTTTATCTGTTTGTTTTATGCTTGGGTTATATTCTATTCAATTTCACTTTGTTTCACAGATAATTGATAAAAATGAAAAACCAACTTCTATCAGTCTCACCAATGATATTGTTGATGAAAACTCAAAGAAAGGCTCTTTGGTTGGACAAATTCGAACAGAGGATCCAGATCGGAAACAAAAATTTGTTTATACATTGGTGGAAAAGCCAGAAAAAGCAGGTACTTTCCATTTACTACATAATTCTTATTGTGCAAAGGGTTTCATTTTTATCTAGAGTTGACCCAAAGCCACATAAATGTTTGTTTGAGCAGCCACTGGATAGACCTAATAATCTTTCAACTTACTTTACGTACTCATGGGTCTGTTTGATGGTTGATGTATTGGTTGCTCTTACACATATTCATTATATTAGATATTATATTTTACAGATCAATCAGTTGGGTACAACACAACTCATCATAACCCTTTCTTCATACAATCATTTTGCTCCTCTTGTTGCCAGGACTTTTTGTAATTGTGGGAGACAGACTGGAAGTTGGAGATTCCAATTTGAATTACGAAGAGGATGACTCTCATCTCATCTCTATAACAAGCACAGACAGTGGGACACCACCCTTATCAAAAACTGTGAGCCGAAGACTTTCAATACAAGAAAACTCTTTTTAAAACTAAAGCCATTGTAATGACAATGATGTCGTAGACTATTTCATCCCTTGAGTGCTGAAGATTTAGCTAGTTGCTTTCGTTATGAATGGAGATAACTGATATTAACTTTGTCTGTTGTAATTGGATGTAAGTTTGTAGACACAAAAAGGAAGACATTAGATAGAAATCAGTGACGAAAGTTCGTTTATGATGCTTAAACTAAACCTTACACCGAAAGGTACAAAAGGTAAATTGATCAAGAAAGAAAGATGTTGTAATTGGTAAGTTAGCCTTCTTGCTACTGTCCATATTGCTGTATTGTCCTGTTTCTGAAGCAGATATATAAAATCTCTGGTTGTTGTCTTTTTGCGTCAGTCATTAGTCCTCACTCAGTCATTACTAAGAGTCAGTTCAATAAAGTTGTGTTACAGACCTAGCAGTCACATTTTAGATTTGTGAGCATCTGCTTTTACTAATCATTACTACATCATCACAGCTTTGATGGAAGGAGCCAAAAGAACCTAGGACTGAAATACTAAACATTTGCCATTATATATTATTTTTTTCTGAGGTGGTGATCTTTAGTCTTTGAATGACATTAAATGCAGAGGAAGAGAAACTAAACAGTAGATGGGAAGAAGAGTTAAATGATTTGTTCCATATTTCTGATACTACTTATTTTCACCTTTTAGATGGATTTTACTATAAAAGTGAAAGACAAGAATGAAGCCCCATCAGAAATAATAATGGAGGATTTGATAAGTGTAGAAGAAAATGCTGACCAGCAAATGAAAGTTGCTGATATTACTGTTTTGGATGAAGAATCAGACCAGAAGCATTCGTGTAAGATCCTGAACTATCCAGCTCCATTTAAGGTTTGTATTTGGTGTTTTAACCTTTCACTTTGGAATTCTAAGATTTAGTTCATGAGCATTTAGGGCTTTCATGATGAAATATTCTCTCATTCATCAAATATTTATCAAATTTTTTAGTATTGTATTTTCTAAATGTATTTTTCAATTAGTGATCATTAAAGCATTTCACTGAGACCCCAGTAAGTCCCACTTTGACATTTCGTTCTTTCCTTGGGAAAGAAAATGTATACCTGATGCCTATGTCAATGCACTGCTCTGCCGCTGATATACAAGTTATTTAAGTGTTGGGATTGGGATCGCTTCTGGAGTTAACCCTAGATTTTGGCAGGAGGATAGTAGGAGGGAAAGGGACAGAACAGGTTGATTTTTCATGAAAGGGACCGGGCCGTCACGTCCAAGTAAGTAGTATGAGAACAGATAGAAGGAGAGACAAGATAAGAATGGTGCTTTAAATCAGGCTATCCATAAGCTCACCCGTTCCTGTTCCATCCACTGGTTGGCTCCGTAGTAGTCGTAGAGTAATGTAGAGTGTAGAGTCAATCAAAGTCAAACAGCATCGTGTGAGTATCAGGTAGTTTATTCATCAGCATAGGTAGTGTGGGAGCGCCCACGGCATCAACCAACATAGTACAAAAATCATCAGCTTATATACCCGTTAGCCCAACATCGCACACTTTCCATTGGCTCCCTTAACCCACCAGCACTACGATACTCCATACGTCAATCCGTCCATCACTACAGCAATCCATACGTCACTCCAGCATTACAGCACTCCATATGTCCAGCATTACAGCACTCCATACATCACTCCGTCCATAATTATGTTATTAGGCAATCCGGACGTCACTCTAGCATTACGTGTGACGCACGTCGCGGCTCGCAGACTACAAGACACACAGATGCTACTACATACAAACACACACACACACCTCTTCTTCCCTCACTCGCCTAACACACATAGTCACATAGCCGTATGGTTTAGTACTAGCCTAGCACAATGTACACTCTTAACCCCTAAACACAAAATACCCACTTATTACATTGATGTAAAATTTATCTCAAATTGATGTAGTATTATAGGATAGATGGTGGTTGTGGAGGTTCTAGATCGAGGCACCAGGTGGATACACGCACACACACACACGCTGTCAAGGAGGAATACAAAACACAATTATACACAATGTGAAGTTTATTAATTGTAGGCTATCTCATTCCCAAACGTGAGTAAGGGAGGGCCTAACGAGACAACAACGTACCCGAACGTGAGTAAGGGATGTAAGGCTCCAGAAGTGTTACCCGCCTCCGTCTTTTATACGGCCGACGGTGGTCACGTGCAAGTGTGCCGCGATCCGCGCGTCTCTAAGATTCCTCAACCTTGACAGTGGGCTACAAGAAAATAATAATTGTGTAGTTGATCAGTGATACCAATACTCAACTACCACTAATTCCATACTATTACATTGATAAAGTGACCAGCAAAAAGCTGAATTCAAATCTGTGGTCTCGTAATTGATATTTTACTGTTGATTCCTTACTGTTTGTTTCTCAATGATATTTGATTAATTTTGTTCTCTGTTTTTGTTTTTCATTTTCAAATTGTGTTGTTTCTCAGATTCAGACAACAAATACTGGAAAAATACAACTGGTTGTCAGTGGTTTGGTTGATTTTGAGAAACAGACAGCATACAACATGAAAATTTCGTGCTCTGATGGAGAATTTAGCATAGAAAAAGTAAGTAAAATGGAGTTCTTATTTTGAGATTCATAATTTTGAATTTTGAGTCACTCTTTTCTTTGCTATCAAATCTACCTACTTTATGAAAAATTGTAAAAGCATATAATCTAATTCTAAATTATTTTGTGTAGATTCCAAATGGTTAGATTAAAGGGAATTCCAAGACCGTGTTTAACTCAGGGATTATTATCGCTAATTTCTATGAATCTCTTTGACCTACAAAACAGGTACGGTTAATTACTCTTTTCTTTTTTTTTTTAGTTATGTTTCAAGAATGCTTCCAACACCTTGAGAACTAGATTTTTTACATTTACTTTAAGACATTGATATAAAATGGAAAAAATGACAAGGTACAAAATACTACTACTACTACTACATGGTAGACATTGTGTGTTTCACACTTAAGAAATGACTTTAAACCCCTCTCTTTTCTTGAAAGAAGTGACCGATAACTATTCAGGAAATCTGCACCAGACCAATAGCCTGTCTATAGTGTGTCTCATTACTGCTTGTTCTCTCAAGACACTAAGAAATGCATCAACACTTCCTTTACGCTAATATGACTTAGAAAAAAATGTATTTCATTTGCAGGAGGTAAAAGTGGAAGTAAAGAATCTGAATGAACCACCCACACGGATTGAACTCCAGGGCCCCCACGCTGTGCCTGCCTCCATCACCGCTAATTATGAGGTTGGCAAATTAGTAGCGGAGGATGAAGACAAAGGACAGAAACATATCTTTACAGTTTCAGGACCGAATTCTGATATTTTCAAGGTAACACCACTTCTGAAAATGAAGCTTTAACAGTGAAAACCCATTATTAAGAGATCATAGATAATTGTGCACACCTTTTTGCTTTTGAAGTTCTGTTTAACTTTGCATTTAACAATATCTGTGTCAGTAAATCATTCTTTTTCTTTATGGCAATTGAATAGAAGAGAGCGTGTTATATCTAAGAATAGGCGTATGCCAAGAGGAATTTACCATAAGTGCTAGGTTTTTTTTAAGTTAAGCATTTATGCTGAGGCACCATATCACTGGTTTCATCAGAATCAATAGCAGTACCTACCTATTGAGTAAGAAAAGATTTGTGATTGGGCTGTTGTCTGTTTGTTTTGGTGGATTTTAACATTTAAGCTTCCTTAGTCAAGTTAATTCCAAATTATTTCCCATTGATGTTGTGGGGTTTTTTGTTTGTTTCGCTGTTTGTTTGTTAAGATATTTTTATGTGTATTCTGTGTGACTCACAAGTAGAATATGATGCTCAGCCGTAGCATGGGGTGGGACGATAAATAGTCCAGGGCCTCTTTCTTCTCTTTTTTGGACTAAAACTGAAACTATCATTTAACTCTTTTCCTAGCTTTATCATAACATCAGATTGAAAGTGTTAAACTGACATAGCCTACAAGTAAATATTTTGGAATTTGTATTTATTGGCTTCTTGTTTCCTTCTTTCTTTAACTTTGTTCTTGTTATTCCATTTATCATTCCTGATTAGGTTGAAGGAGAGAATCAGCTTGTGCAGATCAAAAGCATTCCTGAAAAGTTGCTAGACAATCCAGACCCACAGATTAATATCACAGTGACGGTCATTGAAAGTGGGATAGAAGCCAAAACACTAGTGGAGGTCTTCACTCTTCCCGTCACAGGCATCGACCTGGAAGCACTCAAACTACCAGAGATTACATTGGATAATACAGAGGTACATTTGTCTTGTCTTCGGTCCATTCAGTCGACTACTTGTTATTCTGCTTTCTTCAAGTTATGATCATTGGGACATATTTGCTACTACTTAATATGCTTGATTTAGATAAGATGAATAAATAAATAGAGAAGAAGGATAGTATTTACATAGCAATTATCCAGAGTTTTCACCATGCTCTAAGCACCTCACAATGCCACATTCATCCTGTTGTTTGTTAGTGAGCTGTGCTGGTCCGATATGATTTAGTTTGATCTGTCAAAAACACCTTTTCCTTCTAATCTTAATAAATTTTCACAAAACTTATCTCATTTACAGATTGATGAAGAGAGTGTAGCAGGAGATGTTGTTGGAGTAATCTTTGAGCGAAACCAAACCATAGCAGACCATGTCATCTTTAAGATAAAAGAAGACAAACATGATATGTTTGAAATCAAGGGAACAAGTCTGGTTCTAGCTAGAAACATTAGTCTATCTACTCCTAATTCTGTCAGAGTAACTATACAAGCCTTTGAAAAGCAGACACAAGAAAGCAAAGAGAGGACTGTGATGTTTCTAATCATCAGATCTGACAAGTGCTGGAAAGATGGACAAGTCTGCCATGACGAGGCGAGATGCGTTAAGATAAATGAAACATACCACGAGTGTCAGTGTAAGGATGACTTCCAAGGAAATGGCTACTCTTGTCAGCAAATTGACGACTGCGCAGGAAATCCAGAGGATACATGTGGAGACCATGGGGATTGTATGGATGATGTGAACTCTTTTGTATGTGATTGTAAAGATGATTATGCTGGCAAGAATTGTGATCAAGCCCCTCCCTCAGTCAACCCGTGTGCTATCAACCCGTGTAATAATGCTGTATGTAGAGTCAATGAAGGCGGGAAGAACTACACATGTGTGTGCATGCCAGGGTGGATTGGAGATAACTGTGACACAAGCATAGACGAGTGTAAAGAAGTAACCGAACCTTGTTTAGGAAATGGAACCTGTGTGGACGAACATTCGTCCTACTCCTGCAACTGTGTAGGGGAGAGATACGGACAGAAATGCCAGTTCCTGAAAGACAGCTGTGTTGATGACAGCTGCAGCGATGAAACAGTCTGTATTCCTAAAGTCAATATTCAAGATAAAGCTTGTATCTCTCAAAATGAAAATAACACACTATCCATTAAAATTAAATGTGAAACCAATGATTCAAATGAGGATTGCATCAACAAGTTTATATATCTTGTAGATAGAAAGTCTCAAGCTCAGACATCACCAACGAGAAGAAGGAAAAAGCGTCTTGCAGAAGAAGAGGCTTCATTTGCATCTTCTGCTGATTTAAATATGTATGCAGTGAACACCAAGAGCACTACGGATGGATATATCTTGGTGACTTTTATCATCACCAATGAAAATTACCAGCCGCTGACAACTAAACAGATTGTCACCCATTTGGAAGGGGTGTGCAAATCTTTTGGTGAGTCCAAATAACTCTTTAGATTTTTGTTTCTGTCTGTACCGCTCTGCTTTTTTGTAATTTCTACATCACCAGTGACTTTGATAGTCTGTAGATCAAATCTGTTCCTGCGTCAAAGGACAGAATATGTGGCATTGAAGTAGTAAGCGCGGAAACTAATAGAGGGCTAATCCGCAAATTCCACTTTGTCTACTTTTCAGAAGCAGAAAACAGCTTCGAAGCCAACTACTGTCCTACGGTATTGTCAGCCATTGACACATACAACAATGGCCAGCAAGTCACCCCTAACAACAATGTCAACAACAACATCAAGTCCAAGTTGAAGGATAATGGAGGCTCTTCTCTCAGACCTTCCTTAGGTGAGTTGTGACAATTGTTGTCTCAGGGGCAAGGTGTTTCCCTTTATAACTTGTTAACATTTATTTTGATGGCAATCCATCCAAGTAACTTCAACAGTCCTTAACTATTTACAATCATCTTATCCGATCCTAAGGTGAAATCTATTCTAAATTGCTTTATCATGCCATTTATAGAATGCATTCTCAATTTCTCTTTCAGTTGGAGCCTTGATAGCTGTTATCTTGGTTGTTGCAACATTTGTGATGTGAACAGAGGAGTCGAGTTGGTTACTTCTCTATATTCTTTATTAGAAAGAACTTAGGATGTTTTATTGATTAGGCCTTTGCCATATCAGAGAGAGAGAGAGAGAGAGAGAGAGAGAGAGAGAGAGAGAGAGAGAGAGAGAGAGAGAGAGAGAGAGA
>JAULCB010203975.1:0-14782 GCA_032358575.1 Dendronotus rufus
GAACCATCATCATCATTTTCACCATTATTAGGGTTCGATGTAACATTGGAAAGCATGTCCATCAGGAATTGAAACGCCGTTTTCACGTCGAAAAACATGGCGAGTTTACTTGACGTGTAACTTCGCTTCCAGTTCCAGTCCGATTTTTATATCACCAGAAAGGGAAATTACTCCGGAAATCATTTCTATAGGCCAATTGAGTGTGCTGATTTGATCACGGAAGCTACTATGGCGATAATGTAAACAATGTCGGATCGTCGTATAGCGGGCGCACTGCGGCTTAGATAATAGAGGCGTCCAGCGGGCGCACTGCAGCCGAGAGGGTTAATTAATTCATTAAAATTGAAAATTAAGTTTTCCGTCTCTCCGCTCCACCAGATGAGGATGACAAGGATGGCGGTGACTGATGGATGCGAGGAGCAGGAGGAGGTACTGTGTTGTTGGGATAGTCCTGGTGCTGCCATCGCCCACCAAGTGCCCGGGCCTAGAGATCTGAAGAATGTGGATGACTCATCATGCAGAAATGCGATGAAATGATGATACGATTGAATCGACTTGTTGTGAATCACGACTGATGTTTGGGTGGAAGTCACTAACTAACTGTGTGCATGTTAACGCTTTTTTTATTACATAAGTAAATTTTTACTCTGTTTATTTAAATTAGAAACCAGTTGATCAATTGTTATTAAGAATTAATGAATTAGGTAATAATGTCGATTATGATGAATGCCCTATTCTGTTTGGTTCTTGCTCACTGTATTTTATTTACTTTAGATGTTTGGTTTTTTAATGATTTTTATGTAATGTAGTAATAATAGTAAGATTCTTATTCATTGGAATTGTATGGACGCTTCATCAAAATGGAAAAGAAATAATATTAAGTACAACTTTTACTTTTATATTTAGGAATAGTGATTTTCATCTTTCTTTCTTTTTTGAAACGAACAGAGATTATGATTAAGTCAATGTCGATTATAGATTGTATATCGTCAGCATTGTTCTCTAAATGTATAACTTCAAGGAACATTATTGCAAGCTTTACATGCCTTTTTAAGCAGCCAGAAAATCTACCAATGGAAATGCATTGATTACTGTACAATTCATTTTGGGTGTAACACTAATTAATTGTTGAATAAAAAAGATTTTGTCTCTCTTGTAAAATCTAACACAGAGTTTTACTAAGTTATACGTTTAGAGAAGGACACTGACGATATATATTATATTAATTAATTATATGAAATATATAGTTACATTAACTACTAACAATGTTCCGACTGTTACTTCTGAAGAAAAAATTGTTTTTAATTTTAAGTAGAAATTTTTTTTGCCTTGCATGATATGATGATATTATCCACTGGTGTTTATTGTTGATGTAAGGAGTGCATGGAGGTACTCTCTAAACTTCATTAGGTCTCATTGATGTTGAAATATTCACCTGAACAAATTGTTGCTGTCATATTTTTTTGTTTTGATTCTACAACCTGGTTACTTAACTTGAAATGTAAAACGTACCTAGTGCTGTTGCATGTTATTATATAAAAGTTGAATTTTGTATCCGTCAAATTCATAGATTCCTCATCATACATAAAGAATACTGTATTATTAGAATTACTTTTAATAAATTCATCACTATTTTTTTTGTTTTAATATATTGCTTCAACTTCAATTATCACAGAGATGTCACATATTTTTTGTTCGTGCCTCTTGAGGAATGCACGCAGCACTATTACTATATTACTACTAATACGATAGATTGTCATGGGTAGGTTTTCATTGTCATTTTGTAAATTTGTATATTTTATTGGCAGCTATTGTCATATCATGTAATTTTTTTAAAAGAAATCAATCTTTTTTTTTCATCCTAGTAATAGTATAGTAATAGACATGCCATCATAATGGGTGCGTAGTTTTAGTTCTAAAACAGATTGACCTTGGGTTTTTATTCACTTCTAATTCTAAGTATGGAGTGATTTAAGATTTTGTTCTAATTGTATATTTTGACTGGAATTGAATGCACTTCCGTACACAAATTTATAACTCGACTAATTTAAATTTAATATTAATATAATGAAAAAAAGTCTTTATGACTATTGGCCATCCTCATTTTCCTTTTCATCCTATTTTTCAAAATTGATTGTTTTGAATATATATAATTATAATATTATCATGCATTTATGTCGACCACAGTCCCTTATTTCTCTAGGAAATTTGTCTTACAACTTACATGAATACACAGATGTGAATTTATTTTGATATTTATGAATGCGGATTTGGAATAAAAGTTGAAGTTATTAATTAAATGTTTGTTTGTTTTTTTGATCGTTGATATGAAAATGAAATGGAAGAAATTTGTGTTATGTTTGGGAGGGGAGTTGCGATTAACCAGAAATATACAATGGAATTAATTCTGTTAATTATGAATGACATGTAAAAGAAAAGTTTTTTTACAAGTGGTAGTGGTACAGTGGGCGCCGGATTCAACGAGGTCGCATTCAACGAGAAGTCGGCTACAACGAGGCCAGTTGAAATCCCCGTTTTCCGTCCCTCTTTGTCTTTGTAAGAAAACGATGCATTCAACGAGGTACCGAAGTCGTTAAGTCGCATACAACGAGGTCGCGTCGGGCCATAAAAGCAGTGAAAGGGTGATAAATCGTATATTTTCTTTTTTTTCAAGCGAGAAGCCACCGACGCCGAGGTGTTCTACTATAATACTATAATAATACGTAATGGTAGCCTCGACCGACACCCTAGCCTAGTCCTACATAATTACACGCCAAGTCAATCACTCTGCACTGTGTAGTGTGTGCCATTGTTCGTGTGTGTGTCTGCGTGCGTAAGTAGGTGAGATTATGTTGATCGCCAGTCTCGGCTGCGTGAGTGAGAGGTTGGCTGGGCTTATCAATGGCGTCATTAGTATAGTGGGCCACACTACCTCGTCAAACAAAGACCTGCCCCCCCCCCCCTCTCCTCTCTCTCTCCCTCTGCTATTATTATTAGCGTTCACATCAACCCACTGCTCAGTCACCATACCGTAGTTTACCATATTATCATAATAATCTCTTTTGTTTTAATTATCGCTGTCTGACCTATCAATATCGAAATGAAACAAAACAAAAAACATGCCGTGACACAGACTTTGCTCGTTGCCGAGAAAAAAAATTGTGTTCCTTTACTACTATGGTTCCTGACCGACGTCGCGTATAACGAGAGGTCGCATACAACGAGATCATGTCGTCAGTCCCGACGACCTCGTTGAATCCGCGCCCACTGTGCAATTCATCGATTTTCTACCAAAGAAAAGGATGGATTAGAGGACTAAACACACCAAAACACATAAGAAAGGTTTTTTTATATTCAAAGCGAGACACTTATTGAATTGTCAAATACTACAACTATCGAACAAGTAAAAGTAAAATACCTGTGGATAACATTTCAGAGCTCACTCCAAGCTTTCCCGAGACCTTGTCCCTTATATCTATGACGTGTTTGCTATCCATGAATGAGTAATATTCTTTCATGGCAGCTTTATTTTCTTTAACGTCATAGACATATCGACCACACAAATCAAAGAATCTCATTAATTCATCATTAACCTCAGAATCAAATTCATCACTTTCTTCTTCTGTTTGAATGGTGTTGATAAATCCCTCAAAGAACGCAGAAGCACTTTGTTTCGTCCTTTCCTGACTTGACGTTATAAAACGAAAATTAGACATTTCCTCATCTGCAAAAAGGGTAGCAAGTCTTTTAGCTACCCTAGCTCCAAAAGATTCAAGTTCTCCCTCTCCTACATGGGACAAAACTTTGTTGTTATTACTCGGAAATTTGTTTTTCCAGTTGTAAAGTTCTGGGTTAGTATCAGGTTCCATGGCAGGCACTAATTTTTCATGAAGATCAATTATATGGTGAACATCATCCAAGCCTGGATATCTAGACCCGTGCCTAGCTACCACAGAAGCATGAACAATAGAACAGCTCCTCCCTTTCAATTCTGGTAGAGAGTTGAGATCATCCTCTTTGAAACTTGTTTCAGCATCAGGATGGGCCCAGTTATAAGCTGTTTTTGTTGAGAAATACGCATTATGAGCTTCATTGCATAGGCTTAACACAATGCAATTTGATAACAGCAGCAATGTTATTGTTATGAAGCGGTTTTCTTTTGTTAGGATCATGGACATCGCCATTTTGACGGAAATTTCTAACTAAAGATTTTAACTCCGCAAAAGAAGATTGACAAACAAGACAAATTAATACTTTAGTCGATACAAGGTCTAATTTCTTTTGATCGATATCGTTTGTTCAAAGAAACTTTAATTTCTTTAAAGCAAAACAGGTTCACCTTATTCGCAAATACTTTATGTGTTTATGCCTCTTATCGATTAACATCTGGCAAAGAAATAAGAACACATAAAAACGGATTTATCAGAACGGAAGATACCATTAGTGTACTAGAACTAGAGTACTCTAGTACACTATGATTGATACTTTTCCAGAAAGAATCTGCATTTCCAGAGTTATTAATAGTAACAGTCCGTGAGTGGGCTGGGCTTTCTTCACGCTTCAATGAACACATTGTAAACACTAGGATCAAGCAATAAAAACATGACAGGATTTGGACATGTCATGAAGTGCTTTTCACTGATTTCAGGACCACTGGGGCGTGTCCTTTTCGTACAGTCAGGGAAACAGACATATTCTTCCAGTGGTAAGGCTATTCTCGTTTTTATTTTATAATGAATCATTTTCTTTTTATAGTCTCTCAACCCTAGAAATGTCACTAACGTCTATCACATTCTAGTGTACTGTACACTCCCATTCATTATTCAACTCAGACCCATCCCCAACAACGGGACAGGAACTGTTTTGAATGGAGGAAACAGGGTTATAATAAAGAGACAATCCCATGTCTTTATCCGTGAAATTTGATATTAATCACAGATAATCCTTTCTCTTGACGCCCTATCCTATCTCTTGACGCCCTATCCTATCACTTAGGTAGAAGTATAGACTATATATAATGACTGGATGTTGATAATTCATCTCTTTAGTAGAACTTAATCGGTATTGGCATCAAGCTTCCAAGCTAGAATCAGCAACTGATTGAGATTAAAGATTATACAAAACATATCTGATGATACAGCATTATATTAGATCAACTTTAAATAGGTAAGGTATTGTCATAATTGTATGTTTTAGTGTATTCATAATCTCATTAGATAGATATACATCGAAGGTATTGTCATAATTTATTTATATATATTGTTTAGTGCATTCATAATTTCATTTTTCCTTTGAAAGAAGTCCTCAATCTGTAAATTCTTATTCTTACTCAATATCATATTTGAAACTATGAAACGGCGGTAAGAAGCTGAAGAATAAATCAATGCCATACTTCATGGTTATCAAACATATATTTCGACCAAAATCTGTCTCCGATATCAGCCATTGATTCGGTTATCGACCGCCAATCATCATTGTGCTGTCTCTCAAGACGGATCCGTCTTTCTCCCAAGATGCACTCCAAGAACTTCATTCGAGGCAGAGGATGATATGTTGCTTCAGATGGGGACGATTTTCAGTTGTGGGACACAGCTGGTATTTTGGAAACAAAGCGTGTACCTTTCAAGACACCTTGAATATCTCACAGAAATCTGTTTTGAATTTTTTAATCAGTTTTGTTGCTGCTTGCGATTGTTACAATCTCTCCAAGACTATTCCTTTTGGGATCTTTTTCTGTTTCTTAACCCTGAACCTACTCTTTCCAGCATTTTATGGACTTAATCTAGATATAAAGTAACAAATGAATTATTCATATCTTCATTGAATAGGTCATAATGGAAGCATCCTACAAACTGCATTACTTTGATATGAAAGGACGTGGTGAACTGATTCGTTTGGTGTTTGCTGTCGCTGGTGTGGAGTATGAAGATATTAGAATCAAGTTTTCTGACTGGCCTGCCCTGAAAGAGAGTAAGTTGTATGGCAAGATACTTTAAATTTAAAGTGTATTAATCTCAACACATTAGTCTACAGGATTAGAATTTACAGTTTCAATATAATGACTACATGGGAACAGGGGATCACTTTTTAAAAACAACTCTTTTCCGGATAAGATTATTCTAGTATCATGATAATATAGTATATGCTAGTCTATGATGCAAAATCTACAAATAGGGATTTTGAGAGTTGTCGATTAAAATTTCAAATATTGCATGCATCCTTTCTCAGTGTTAAAGATATCCCAATTTTTACCAAGAAAACTAGAGCCAGTTTGAAATTTGCGAATCGACTTTTGAAATTAGCGGAATAAGCAATTGTAATTGTTCTACCTCCTCTAGGTGGAAATGAATGACATCCAATGGAAATTTAGTTCATTGGTTACATACTTCAAACCTTTTTGGCGTCGTTGCCCAGGCTTTATATTTTTATATGATACCGTCCAAAGAACTGATGCATAGTACGGCTGCTGGTACAGTTAGGTAAGGACGTGCCTGATGTACTGTGCGACCGCAAGTACTAAAAAGGTTGAAGGTTATTTTATAAGTGATTCAAAGAGAAATCTGTCTTTTTAGAATATAGTTGTCAATTTTGTTTTTACCATTTCTTTACTTACTAACTAGCTGCCTTTTTTCCGCCCACAGCAATGCCTTTCAAGAGACTCCCAGTCCTTGAAATCAATGGAAAAGTATTTGCGCAAAGCACAGCAATATTAAAATACCTGGCTGACAAATTTGGTAAGAACAACATTTCTGGAGCAAAAGATTTTAAGGAAAAGAGCTCACATAAGCATTGAGCGAGCTCACTCAATATCAGAATTGTTGATAATAAGGTGTCTCTGGTGTGTCTGATTAGACTAACTTTTATCTTAGACATGCAACAAACTAATCGATGATTAAGGAAAGGGTTCTAATACCCAAAAAGAAATTTGTATTCAAGAATTTCTCATGAGAAGTTAATAAAATGAAAAAACAGAAATATTATGGTTGTTAAATTCTTTTGAAAATTTTTATAAAAATAATATTTGCATGTCAATTTTATTCTCAGGTTTTTATGGACAGACTAGTGAAGATCGTCTTGAGATAGACCAAGTCACAGAGCTGGTGAAAGATTTCATTTTTCACGTTGACAGGTCGTTTGCAGAATCTGATCCAGAAAGAAAGGTAATGTTGCTGCAAAGGCTTGCTTTTCTTAGATACAACTTGTTTTTTGTTTGTCTAGCAATATTAAAATCCAACACAATTTGATGTAGTCCACATGAATATTATAAGGAGGAAGAAATTAATATTAGAAATAAAAGTGCTCAAAGCAGTAGCTGAGCCGTAGATAACGATAAAAAACCCACAAAGTATTAACTACCTCAGACACGTGTTTCTCCATTTGGGTTCGTCAGCAATGTGTATTTTGTAGACTGTGAATGCAACGAACCGACACCACATCAATAAAAATACAGACATAAACAAATCTGCCTGCACACGGCCCAAAATATACTCGAAGCAATATCAAAGTGATTAGTTATTTTGTTGTTGTTTTTCAAATAAGATTGATATTACATTTATCATCAACTTGTACATCAACATACTTTTTCAGGTAGCATTGATGAAAGAAGCTGTGGAGGTCCACAGCTTGACGTGTTTGAATTTTTTAGAAGAGATGATAAAGAAAAGTGAAACAGGGTTCTTTGTTGGCTCGCAGGTAAAGTATTATCTCAAATGTCTTGTGTTGCAGCTTCTTTTGGGGGTATTTTTCCCGGCTTATGAATGCAAATTATGTGAACCCAATATCTCAAACCTGTTTTAAATTTACACAGTTTTGTTCATATAGAAAAAATTGTTGTTATATTGTTGGGTTTTTGTTGTTGCTTTAACTAGACAATTTTAATTTATATGGCAAAAAGATTTAACTTGAAATTATTAATTTCTTGATATCGCTAGTTTTGTGATAAGTGTTTTTGCTATACTATTAAGGGAGTAAGTGTAGCTCTCTTAATTTGAATTTTTATGTTTCTAACGAAAGCAGATAGGAGATTTTGGCTCTTTGATTCAATTTACAATGATTTTGCTCATCTTCAAAATGCTCAAGGATATAATATGTTATATACTAGACTATATCAAAGTACAAATTTCAATTATCTTTTGGGTTTTGTTTTTCAGCTAAGCATTGCTGACCTAGCAGTATTTGATATCTTGGACTGGGTCAGGGATAAAAACCCCGGACCTCTGAAGGACTACCCGTTATTGCAAGCATTCAAGGAAAAGATATCTAGCGTTGATAGACTATGCCAGTACTTGGACCAAAGGAAAAAGTGAATGTATTTTTTTGTGATCCGAATTGTTTTTTAGGGGGATTTTTACAATCGTGATTAATGTTAATATTATTATTAACTCGTATTTATTCATTTTCATTAGCCTTCCACTGCCCTGTTCTTATTGTAAAACAGTATTGTAAAAGTAACATTGTGATCTTAAATCTATATATATCCTAATAATACTTTCAGGGATAGTTGCGCTGGAATGTTTTACCGGTCTGGAACTTGAGAAACTTATGAATTTGCATGAAAATACTTAATTTACATTACATAAAAAATATGACAATATGAATATGATTAATTATATAGATCCGGATTAATTTATCTGTGTGAACTACCATATTAACTTTAGCTGTTCTATACACAGCAATTGGAAAGATCTTTTATATTATTATATATCATTTAAATTCTTAGAAATTTCTAATGTCGTTTGTTATTCTAACATGTTTTTGTGGAATCTCTTATTTTTATATTGTGCATAGACCAGGCCCAAACAAATATTGTAATTGTGATTCTGTCTACTAAACTCTTTGTCATCACCCTCAGTGTTTATCATAGTACGGTAGTATTGATGTTATCAATTACTTACTTTTGTTATCATCATCATTTATATTTAATACTCATGAAATGTACAAAGAAACTAAGTTATCCAAGTCTGAATGGCAGTGTTTCCATTAGATGGAAGTATAAATGATCAGTGCCGAAAGTGAAAGACGAAGCCTAGGGAAGAAAATAAGAAGAAAAAACTTTTTTCGTCACCATGCAGGGCTCGACCCCACGACGTCTTGATTAGATACCTCACGCCTCTAAATACTCGGCCATCAGAACCTTTCTTGAATATTTCTTAATATTCCGGTGCCTGCTCCCCCAATCTTGCCTGGCCAAGTCTGAATAAAAGTTTTTAAATGTACTGGGGACAACACCACAAACATAATACCTGTTTACTACAGGTTCTTCAGATTCTGTAAAATCGAAAGAAAAATATGATTTTGAGATATTGATAAATCGCTTTAGCGACGTGTAAGTTTTCTTTTTAATCTAAAACTTTAATTTTAGGGTATTTCTTTTAACATGAGTGGTCCTTTTATATTTTAAAACAATCAAACTTTTTTAATATGAATTTGTTTACACTTGACACTTGGTATTCTTAATGTTAGAATTTTGCTTTACATTAGTTTCAGGATCAAAGTTTTGCTTGCGTATAATACATCACGTTGGTGGAGGTTAAAAGATAAGAACAAAAAGATTTTGTAATTATCCACTTCGTGCACCAACGATTTTGTAATGGTTAGTTTGTTCCCTAACCATATAATAAAGAGTTAGGTTTACCTTGTACAACTAGAATGATCATTAAGCGCTTTTGAGCCTATTTAATTATGGGGTAAAGCGCTATATAAAAACTATATATATTATTATTATTATTATTTTTAGTCCTTTACAAAGTGTTCTGAGAGTAGTGCAATAGTCTTGAGTCGTCCATATTTTTCCATCCATGGGCTTCTGGAGAAGAGATAGTTTAGCTGTTTTTATTTTTGGGATGTTTGCATTCCATTCATATTATATTGTTTATCGACTGAAGAAAATATTGATTTGGAATAATATGATAAGTGAAAAATATTGTTTCTATTTCAAAGATTTAATCTTTGATCTGCAGTAGACAAAAAAATCGTAATTTTATCAAACTGTTCATTTCTTTTTTCCCAGATTGTTATTTAAAATTGTAGACGCAAAAGTAGTATGATATCTGGTGCTCTTTTATTGAATACAATTAATTATACAAACATGTACAAATAGCGTATAATATTATACTATAGATGTATATAAGTAGCCAATACAATCTTGAATGGCCCCTCAATATAATTGCACTATACTTTTTTTCATTCCAAAATGTTGTTTTATTCCGATTAATCCTTGACCAAAAAAGTTTGAAATAGAACAAGATATTAATATTAAATAGATTTATCACTATTTTATGTTGTTCACCATTCCAAAGTCTATTTATATTATGATCATCATTTTATCATTGATATCTTGACTGAATACATTATTTTTTAAAGGAAACAACCTATCTACTGTAATAAACACTGTACTCTCAAATATGTTGATCATGTCCAATAGGGTTTTATGTGGAGTTGTAGTGTGCAGACGTGGTCATGTTCAAATGTAGTGCAGTTGTATGATGTATGTTATCTTTTCATTATTACTTTTCAGGTGTATACACTGTTTGATTATACCTGTTTGAACTGGCCTAATAAGGCCTACAATAAACTAAATCTGTAGTCCGGCCTAATTTGAATGACTGCATTATGATGTTAAACGGTCAGAAACTCTTAAGAAAATTTTACTCAAAATAAAAGTAGTTATTTTTTTCAAAATGTGTAAATATTATGCCTTAAAATTAACAAATTGGCATCCTGATTTTGATGTAACTCGTGTTTGCAATTACTTAAAAAATCTGTACAAGTAGGAGTCCTACGATAAGCCATAAGTAAGTGTTAATGAATAAATTACCATTTTACATTATGACATGTTAATTTCACAATTTCTGTGTTAAAGTTGAGAAAATGTTTTCTAACTCTTTACTGCTAGTGAAATGTAAGTAAAAATCAATCAAAATCTATTTACCTTAGTTGATTATTTATGATAAACAAATATATATAGATAAGAAATATAAGCAGATCTTTGTTTGGAGACAATTTTTTCTTCCTTTATTTATCTATTTATTCACCTACATTCGTGCAGTCTGATTACTTTAATGTAATACCTCTAATCATTTTCATTATATAAGAAATAATATAATATATGTACCTACTCAAAGAGATTTCTCTGATGTTTTTGTACAATTTATATCTTAATTTTTAATAAAATTCTCATTCTTAATACATTTTCATTTGTCGTTTGTTCAAACAAATAATTGTTGGCCTTGTCTTGTCTTCTCTCATCCCAAATGTTTCAATCTCTCTGTTGGTATTCTCCAGACCCTTTTAATTTACAGGTCATTTTATGAGTAAATAAATAAATAAATTAGAGCATATATAGCGCTCATCCACGGTCATCACAATGCTCTAAGTGCTTCACAATACCACATAATTTATCCCCGGCAAAACATGTAACACATCAGACGAAACATGACTCCTAAAATCAGATTATTATTACCTTCTACAATTGTCAATTTTACAACTGAAATGTGTCCCACAGGTTATAATGCTGAATTCATTAATTGAATCTAAGGACACTGATGTAATAGTAGTCTTAGTCTTAGTCATAATTGTGGGACAAACCGAGAAGCTATCAAAATTGTTTAAAAACAAGCATTGACTTCTTGAGGTGGCTATGATGTGAATTCACTCCTTCATTCTAAAAGGATAATAATAATTATTATTATTTGCCTTTATTGTCCCAATGGGCTCATTGTCATTTTGGGTTCAATTCCGAAAAAAGACCGGAATAACCTGGGCGTCAGCCGCAGAGCAGCGCCGCAAGATAGGCAATAGGAGTTACGTTTCTTGCCCAAGGAACAATACGAAGTGCCAAACAAGGGATTCAAACTCTGGTTATTTGGGTCTTAGTACAATGTCTTAACCACTCAGCCACCTCACCTTCTGTACAATATTGTGACATTTGATTTGGTGCACTCACATAGGTTGAAAATACTATTATTAATCAATATCCTTCACGATGACGTTTTAGCCACCTCATTCTATTGATCAACTCAAAAATTTTCTGCCCACATTTCTGTCCATTATTACTAAATGACCAACAAATACACAAATTTATAGGAGAAAAAATAATCAGGAACCACTGGGTAGGTACTTTATGAATCATATTCTCATTTATTCTCATTTTTAATTATTTCAAAAAATGATTCATATTCTCATTTATTCTCATTTTTAATTATTTCAAAAAATGATTCATATTCTCATTTTTAATTATTTCAAAAAATGATTCATATTCTCATTTATTCTCATTTTTAATTATTTCAAAAAATTCTTAACAGTCTACAAAAAATTACAATTATATAACACATTTAGCTTTATACAAACATCATCGATTGAATACAACAGATTGTCATTGTATATATATATACAAACAATATTTGCTCAGATTGAACAAACTTTTAAGCAAATGATGAGGTGATTGAATGGAAAGAGACATGCAGTAATCAAATTGTGTATCATGCAACACAGCAAGGGATCCTTATCATTATCTGAAATGTCTATGTATGATCAAATCAAACCTTTGTAACTAAGGCACACACAAAAAAAGGTTGTAAAAGAAATAACGAATTTGAACCAACACAGTAATTATTCTGCATTTGAAAAAACCCATAATATACATACCTACATACAAAAATATCAAAGAGTGATTATGCCTCGTATCACGCGCTGCTAGTTTACAATCTTCGTATTGTTTCAATGTGTTTCTTTCTACTAATCCAACACAAGCATTCAGTTTTTCTAGATTCTCCTCATATGAAACTTCAAATCAAAACAAACCCATTCAATTTCATTCTTAGAAGATAGACAATATAAATAAGGATGGCTGTAATATTGTCTATTCAAGATAGGCACAGTTCACCTGCTTGCCAGAGATCTTGATCCATAGAATTTCCCAGCTCTTGTGTTTTGTCAAAGGTAATTATTGAGACATCTACCTCATTCACCATTTAAGACTGAGCATGGAGCTGGGTGCTGACATTGCTAAAGCGGTATAAGGCATTGGATAACAAAACAAAACATATATTTAAGAAAAATCTGTTTTCTTCTTACACCTCCAGTACAGTCGTTAAAAAAAATGAATATTACAAATTTGTTATAATCATTTTTTTCTTTTAAACAGTATGTATGATGGATCAACCCTGCCGTACAAGATCAACATAAAACAACCACTGTATCGTACATGAAGAACAATAAATAATTGTTCCTACGAACAAGATTCTTAGTTTGAAACAAAACATGCAGGACATAACAGCGTATTTTGCTATACACAGCATTTACACTGGAGTATTGATAAAAGGAACAACTGCAAAACAACATCACAGATGAAATCAATGAATTCAGACATCCCATTTACAATCTTCACTAAGATCAAACTGCCATGACTACTGTGGAATGAACTAAAACGTTAGGTAATGAAGGCAAAGAACAAAAAATCTTTATTTCCTATCAGTGCATCAGGAGCTGACATTCACTTATCAAATAACCTTTACTTCACCATCTTTTTATTCTCTCTCTCCCTCACAAACTCAGTTAACTCAAGTTAAAAACAGAGAAAAACAACCAAATTGTCTTTTAGTTAGAATGTGCCATTATGATATAATATTCCAACCTATCTTTTAAATTAAAACAAAAAGAGTGCATAATGCCATTATGCCCTATCTACACTATTTATAAGACTTTCGTAAATATATGGGAATGAAGTCAAAGCAATATTGAGCAACTCAGTAAACATGTCTCAACAAATATGCAACAAATAATAATATGTGTTGAAACTAAATAATTGCTGGAGTTCCGTATTAGCAAAAAGCTAGACAGCAACAGCAACTTCTACAAATCATGAAAACTATTTCTAAATCTAGATGATGATCATGGTGCAGTGATAAGGAAAGATAAGATGATGAGGATGATGATGATGATATGACACGGGAACGCAGAAGAAGAAGAAGATAATATGACAATTTATTTATTGATTAAATACTATCCTAAGAAGATGTCTTTCCGTGCAACTGGCCCTCGCTTCGGGTGCTGACGGTGGAGAAATACTGCATGGTTTCGTCGTGTTCCAATAACATGGAATCCAGCACATCATCCATTCTAGAAGAAACAATCACAAAGAAAAAACAAACATAAGAGAAAATAAAGTTAAAGACAAAATTTATGTATTAATCACGCACAAGGTCAAAGATAATTGCTCCTGGTTAAAGCAATTTCCATTCCATACAAAGGTAGAAGTACCATTATAGAAACTATACATAATATAGAATATATATGCACTTCTCTTGCTTTAACTTTAAACCTGCTTTTGCTTTCTCTACACACAGACGCTAGGCAGTGCTGCGCGCAGTTTATGACGGTGTGCCAATACCTAGCATTCTTGATATTGATATGATATAATAAGTTCTTTGATGACTCGATATTCTATTTCTGCCCAGTCGTAGTGTAGTTACTTGGTAATAGTGAAAGCAAATGAAGGCAGTGTAGTTACTTGGTAATAGTGAAAGCAAATTAAGGCAGTGTAGTTACTTGGTAATAGTGAAAGCAAATGAAGGCAGTGTAGTTACTTGGTAATAGTGAAAGCAAATGAAGGCAAAGCCCTTGTTGTATATACAGTGCAGCCTCACTATAACAAGATCCGCTATAACGACATCCCGTGTATAACGACATGGTGCCAAAGTCCTGATTTTTTTCCCTATATATCCTTAGTAATAAAAAACTCACTATAACGACATACACTCTAGAAAAACCCGGATATAACGAC